>KN714655.1:734637-901930 GCA_000812005.1 Coccomyxa sp. LA000219
CAGCCTAGAAGCAGCAGAGAGTCAATTGCAGCAAAGCCAGATGCCGGGTATACAGCAGAGCCAGAGGTCAGAGAGTGGCTTGCCTTCTTTATGGATATCACTGGGTATGCTATGAGCGATACTCGGAGGCCCAGCGCATGCCCCACCATCAGCAGAGGAGAGCTCTCAAACTCAATCACCTGCAAGAACAGTAAAGTATACAGAGAGCCACACTAAATCGACGGCACCACATGACGCACTAGCCAGTACTTTTGAGGTGTCCACCGACATGCAAAGCCGCAGAACACAGTGCAGCAGCGCCTGTTGCCACATGTGGTAGGCCTACAAGGCCAACATTGCAAGCTTCAGGTCATGTGGTGGCACTGACGTGAGGTAGTGCCCAGAGTGACGCCAGGTCTCTCAGGCAGAACCTGGCGCCATCAAGAGCCCTACTTACGTCAATGCCAACTTCATTGTGACTGGTCTGAGCTGCTTCAAAGTGTTGTGGACTCACCGTAACGAGCATCTTGCGGAGGGGGTCCACATGAGCCCCAAGCTCGCGCTCCAGCACAGTGTACTCCCAGCCCTCGTGCGTCACCACCAGGCGGAACTCCGTGCGGAAGATCTCGCCCGGCAGGGACATGAAGTCCTCTGTGGGCGTGAACTTCAGAAACTCCTCCGAGGTGAGGTAGTCTGGGCGCTCCGGCCCGGACGGGAACGCCCTGGAGACCAGGTTCTTGGAGATGCCCTGCATGGTGCAACGCGCAGCGTGAGGACATGTGGCAGGTTTCAGTCTCTGCACTACCTGCGATTGAGGCTCGATGCATGCATGTCATCTACAATGCTGGCCTCTGCTCTACAGAAGAACAGAAAAGCGCTAATATTTTGGCTGGAAGCCCTGGCCTGGCCGAGCATCAGTGCACAAGCTCAAGCTGCGTGGTGTCACATGCAGTGCTTGCTCCACTCTCATTAGAACAAGAGGGAAGCCCTACAGGTGACACGCATGAAGAGACCTGAGACCTGGTACGCGACAGGGCTAGGGACCCACAGCCTAAAGGAGTCATGATGGCGAAGAGAGCATGGCATAGCAAGACAGATCTATACCGTGCTGGTCTGCCTGGATTTGCACAAGACAACATACCTGCAGCGCCTCCACAGATGTCACAGGCCGCAGCAGCAGCTTGTTGACCTTGGTCCTCCCTTGCGGCGAGAACCACCTCACATACAGGGTGAGTGTCAGCGGACAGGCTTGCTTTGTCGTGCGGCGTCTGACCTGCACAATATGTCCTCTATACATCACTGACAGAACGCTGTGATGCAGCCATAGAGCTAGCCATGTGCTCATACCTCTGACAGCAACCACTAGCATAACACAGAGAAGCAGGGACACTCCAAGCTTGCAGTGTGGCTTCCCTCATGGAACGAACAGGTCAGCTTGAACTTATACAAATGACATAAGGGCCTCTGGTGGAACCTGGGCGGCATCACAGACAAGTGCAGTGATCATGGGACAGCACTGAGGACAGCACCTCTTTTTTAGGTGCAGACTTTGCACCCGGTGCCGGGCACTCCTGCGTATCTTCAAGCGACCGCTTGTGTCTGCGAGTCTGCATGCGCGTAAGCGTGCCAGCATCCGTGCTCGAAGACGGCATGACTGCTTTCCGGAAGAGAAACGGTTGCTGGTGCCTCAGCAGAATCTGCTGTTATTGTGCTGCTCAAATGCACCTCCAAAACACCAGCCCCACTCTGCTCGAAGCTGGTCATGATGTTTCTGCTCGTGGCATCGCCAGATGCAGGAGATAATGCTGCTCTGCCTTTCAGACGTCTCCTCAACCCTCACTAAGCTTTAAGCCCAGTATCGGTGCATGTCACTGCCAATAGTATCCTGTTGATTTCTTAGCGCCTTTGGGCAACGCTGGGCAGCGCTGTCCTGTGTCTTTTGGAGTGAGACTATTCTGACCCTGAAACCGTCGAGGTACGTATGGCTTACAGGGCTCGCCCAGCACAAGACTGACACTACACGCGTTATTTAAAGACTTTTGTGAAAGTGATCTAGGCAAGTACAGGGCTGTAAAACTCGCAGCCTGTGACTCAACATGCGAAGGACACCGAGATGGTTCCCCCGCTCTCAGGCATGTGAGACAGCGGGGGGCACCATTGCTCTGGGGAGTCATGCAGAGCTCTCAGGCATGCACTGTGCTGCTGTGGTGTTAAGGTCGTCACATAACTGCACAGTACATTGTTGAGGTGAGGTTTGTAAGTGGGCATTCACCGTGGGCCTGCTGCAAGCAGCCTCAACATACCAAGGCTGAGCCTCTTGAGTGCGTTGAGAAAGGCAGCGAGCGATAGTCACCACCTGGAGCAATAGCTGTGCTGAATTCTGATAGCGAGTCTGTGCTGGTGCACTGATCAAAGAGTCGCCCAGGATGGGTCGGACAGGCCTGGGAGATGGTCTGAAGAAGTACTACAAAACCAAGATCGAGGAGCTGGAGATCCTGACCCGCGATAAGCAGCACAACCTCCGCAGACTTGAGGCACAGCGCAATGAGCTCAATACCAAAGGCATGCACACATTCGCATCGCCTGCAACTGTGATGTGGTGACCTTGGTCTTGTCTCCACTATCTGTATACATGTGCCGTGTAAATTGCCAGCTATCATCCCTCCGGTCGTTATCGTACCAGACCGTCTGGAAGGACCTGTCAGGGAGGAAATTGACACACATTCCTGGTGCAGTGAGACTTCTCAGGGAGGAGCTGCAGCTCCTCCAGGAGCCAGGCTCGTATGTTGGCGAGGTCATCAAGGTGCGACGCTTCACAGATCTGTGTGCTTTGCCACCACCTTGGTTGATGCTGCTCACTGCCTTCTGAAGATGAATCCCCAAAGCACTGACAAGTAATCCTTCCGAAGGGAATTGGCTTGACGCCTTGGCACTGCAGGTCATGGGGAAGAACAAGGTTCTGGTCAAGGTTCATCCAGAGGGCAAGTATGTGGTGGACCTGGACAAGAACATCAACATGGCAGATGTGAGTGAATCCCTGACTTGGGACTGACCTGTTGTTGCCCATCACATTGTACGCTCTGCAAATTGAGCAGATGACATTGCGCGCATGCTGAAGCTGAACTCTCAAATTATCGCAGTCCATGCCTGCAAGCCCAGCAGCATGCTGCGCAGAGGCCCTAAATCTGCATGGCCTTCTGCATTTGGCAATAATCTCAGCACCAGCAATGCGTTGCGCTCATCACAATTGCTGCAGTTGGTAGCCACAGGTGTCTACAGCTGCAACATCCTACGCTCGTGGTGCTAGATATCCTTCTGGTGATGTGCAGGTGACTACAGGTGCCAGGGTGGCGCTGAGGAATGACAGCTATGCGCTGCACCTGCTGCTGCCAACCAAGGTGGATCCCCTGGTCAGCCTCATGAAGGTGGAGAAGGTTCCAGACTCCACCTATGACATGATCGGAGGCCTCGACCAGCAGATCAAGGAGATCAAGGAGGTGGGCATGTCATCACCCATCACAGGAGGAATTTCATGTCGCAAGTGCTCTTCCCAATACCCAGTTAGTGGTGGTAGTTACTGATTCAGATAAGATAAGATGTGTGGCCCAACACTGATCTGACCAGCTGCCACTGAACGCGAATAAAGTGTCTCTCATGATGTAAGCAATGGCATCCCGGTGCGCAGGTTATCGAGCTACCCATCAAGCATCCAGAGCTTTTTGAGAGTCTAGGAGTGGCACAGCCCAAGGCGCGTTTCCTTCTCCTGCAGCCTGCATTCACCTGCTGCTATTGCATCTTGCTCTCTTGTATGTGGCAGCCTCCACCCTGTTTGTGAAGCACCTGCATGGCCTCAGCTCTACAGGAACCACATGGTCGTTGAGGATCTTGTAGTACCCTCAAATGCATGAGAGCAGCCTTCTCTACAATCATCTGACACGGCTGTACAGGTCGAGCAAGGCATGTACACAGGGGTACTGAGCAGTCTTGCAGACCAGTGCATGATCAGGTCCGCCATGCAGGGAGTGCTGCTGTATGGTCCACCAGGGACAAGCAAGAGGCTCCTAGCACATGCTGAATACTTTCGTGAGTGGTACTTGAGCAGGTGTGGTGTGCAGGGAGTGCTGCTGTACGGGCCGCCAGGGACGGGCAAGACGCTGCTGGCGCGCGCAGTGGCGCACCACACAGACTGCACCTTCATCCGGGTGTCGGGCAGCGAGCTGGTGCAAAAGTACATCGGGGAGGGCTCCCGCATGGTGCGCGAGCTCTTCGTCATGGCCAGGTGTGCTCACCTCATGCTTACCTGTCACCAATGCCATCTGGCAATGCTGCGCATCTTTGCTTTGTACTTGGGGCAGCCGCTCCAGCCGCTCTTGGCTACACAAGAAAGTGACGTACATCCCGATATTGCAGACCTTCGTTCCTGCATTATTCCTCGTTTTCAGGGGTCTCCGGCAATGGAAACTGATGTGGGAGGTGCAGTGTATTTTTCCCCTTTCCTGCGCAAAACTCTTACAAGTGGCATTGTCTGCGTGAGAAAACATTCAACACGCAACATCAGCCCTGGTGAAGCGTGCTGCTGCTACCTTAGCATGTTGCAAGGTGTGCTCCGAGATCATGACCAGCTCTGCTTCTGACACTTCTGCCCTTGCCTGCGCAGGGAGCATGCACCCAGCATCATCTTCATGGACGAGGTGGACAGCATAGGCAGCGCGCGCACAGACAGCGGCGGCGGCGGCGGCGACAGCGAGGTGCAGCGCACCATGCTGGAGCTGCTCAACCAGCTGGACGGATTTGAGGCCACCAACAAGATCAAGGTGGGTGTCTGGAGCCCCCATGCCTGGATTCCATGAGATTCTGCGATCTCCGTGAGGATAAAGCAGAGTCGGACATGGCAGAGCTGGGAACCTTGGCTTCATAGATGCTCTTAGACTACTCTCATCACAGCATTGGTGTACGCACTGATTAATAAGCAGCGGGGCAGATTGTTGATGGGCCGTAGTCATATTGTCAGAGGCCCAGCGCACATGGGTGTACACGATTTGGCGTTGCTGCCTTTATGAGATCCCTAGATCTGGTGCAGGTGCTCATGGCGACCAACCGGATAGACATCCTGGACCCGGCGCTGCTGCGCCCGGGGCGCATCGACCGCAAGATCGAGTTCCCGAACCCCAACGAGTCCTCGCGGGCCGACATCCTGCGCATCCACAGCCGCAAGATGAACCTGGTGCGCGGCATCGACCTGCGCAAGATCGCGGACAAGATGACGGGCGCCTCTGGGGCTGAGCTGAAGGTGATATCCTGCCAATCTCTGTGGTACTCAGCGTCCAGGGCACGAGAGAGCAGGAGAGCCCTCGTCATAGCACTGTATGCCCAATGTGCAGAGGGGTCCTGCTGCACGCGTATGCTGCGAGGAGGCGCTGCGGCTACTTTTGGCCACACACATCTCAGGTCTCTACTGCATTTACACAGTATAATCCCAGAGACCTGGACAGCCTATGTCAAGGCCAGTCGTGACACCACCTCTACATTGCAGGCATGCTGCACAGAGGCTGGAATGTTTGCGCTGAGGGAACGACGGGTACACGTCACCCAGGTGGGGCCGCTCACAGTGCGTGCCTTGTATGCCTTCACACTCATGCCATGGCCTGGATGTAGTATTGCCTGAAGATGATTCCGTGCTCAGCAGCATGCGCCTGATGCAGGAGGACTTTGAGATGGCAGTGGCCAAGGTCATGAAGAAGGACTCTGACAAGAACATGTCCTTGCGGAAGCTCTTCAAGTAGATGGCGTCTTCACAGAGCTGCAGAGACTCAAGTCTGGACAAAAGGTTTGCAGATGCACTTGCAATTGACAGTGATTGAGCTGTCATGTACGGCTGTTGGCTTTCACAGTGTGGCGCAAAGCTGTGAATCATAAAATCCCAATCTGCAAGTATGAGACCAGACTGGGTTGTAAGGACAATTAAGAGAGGCACCCTCATGGATGCAGGCTAACCACCATGGCCTCATGAAAGTGATCACATTTAAGTACACATCTGCATTGATGCAGCTCTTGGAGAGCTGCAAGCAAAATATCATGGCTTTGCATGTCCCACTCATAGGCTGTTGCTGCCGTCATTGCTTCAGTTTAATGTTTGGCAGATGAACCCTTTTTACAGTACTGCCATTGGCATATCGTTGCCACCTATGCAAGTGCCTCTGATCGGGCATACTAAAAACTGCAGCGTGCCTGGCTTTTTTGAAAGCGCTTCTGGATTCTCGGCCCCATGGCCGTCTCAGCAAGGATCCTCCAAAGTTCAGCATTGATCCTGCAAGGAGAGCTTGCGCAGCTTCTATCCCTCTGTCGTGCTCACAATCTCTATACCTACATCTTTGTACAAGGAACCTGCAGATCCACAACGGAAAGCACGAGTGACACAGCATCATGCGTGCAGCCTCCTACTTATGTGGGCCTGCCTGTCTGAGACAGGCTCCAGCTGCGTTCTGGCAGCAGTGTCATCCGCGGCGTTCCCTCTCCTGCTCCTTTCGCTCAAACCACACATCCAGGACATCTGCATCCTTTGCCACCCCAGACGGCAGCTGCCGCGGCGGCCGCCTTCGCGTCTTGGGTCCACTCGCCTGAGGGCCCCTACCTCCACCTGCAAATGGCAAGGCGCACTTCTTTGGCGTCTTCCTGCCAGGACTGCCTAGCAACAGGACAGCTCCAGCACCTCTGGAGCAGCCACTTGGGGTAGCATTGCACACTCATTTGCCACACAACACGATCCACAAAAGTGTTTTCAAGGCATTGGCATCTGCCAGCTCCATCATGGCCGCGGCGGCAAAGCCTGATGGACGTCCGTACAGTCAGGTTTGGGACCGCACATCTCTGATGTCCTGCAGGTGAAATGTGGCAAGCAGATCAGGCATGGCACGGACATGGATATAGCTGACACACCTACCAGAGCCCCATCGCTGACCTTTGCCGCCCCTGCCCTGCCCCTGCCCGCTCTCTCCGGGCCCCACTCCCAGCACTTTGCTGGCCACAAAGAGCCCCAGTACAACAGTCCCCACTGTGAACACAAACTGCAATGCACGCTCGTGTTCAGCGCTTGCTGACTGCCGCAGTAGTGGCTGTAACAAAAGGAGGCCTTCCTTCCATGGCTAGTCGAATTGGGATGCAGGCATAACACAGAGCAAAGGCCTCACCCCAAGGATGCTGCGGGCGAAGCCAATGAGGAGGAGTACAGAGGCTGCTCTGACTGCCAGGACCACCTGCAGGGTATGCAAGATGTGATCTTGAGCCTTGCCAGCATGCAGCATCCTAATTCGATAATGTCAGGGCCACACAGGCCAATCACAGAGGTCACCTCCATGCAGCCCTCCTGATATGTATGGCAAGCCAGAGTAAGCCATGCTTACACAACAGGCCTTGACGCAGCTGTGCCATCAAAAAGGGTGTCAGACAACGGCACAGAGTCACCGCAGAAATATGAACACACCGTGGGGCGAGAGACGGAGTCTGGAACATAGTCATAAGCCACGTCTGCCAAGCGCTCTGTCAGGCTGCCCACCGCAGACCAAGCCTGCCGAAGAACTGCTGTGACTCCAGAGCCCTGCAGGCATGAATGGGCTGTAGCTCAGGTACATGGGGAGTCTGCTGAAGTGGATGGGTGGGTGGAACCATTAGGGCGTGCCAGAGGCTCTTGCCTGGGCATCGTCGAAGTACTCCTCGTCGTCCAGATCCACGTCATCGTCTACTGACCTTCTGCGCCCTTGAGCATGTGTCACTGTAGAGGGCCTGCTTGGTGAGGGGCTTGTTCTGCTCCCAAGTAACCTCCCTGCATGCAGCCAACTCTTTTTATGCGTGACGTGAGGTCCATTGACCGAAGTATGTCCCATGATGGTATAGGCACTGCGCATGAGGTTGCTTGGGGTTGCTAAGCTCTCACCCTTGCCAAGCAAAGCCGCTCTACACCCTGAAGGATGGAGACAAACATGGCTCAAAGTAGCCGTCAAAGAAGACCCGTATGGTTTGGACCGGTCCTGGATGCACAGGGAGGCTCGAGGAGCCGAGGTAAGCGTCTTCATCATGTTCCAACGTTACTCCCCAGGAGAAAGACCACCACCTCTAAAGGCGGGCCTTGCGAGACATGTCTGTGCACCGGTGATGTGAGAAGTGATAATAACAGAGGAACAATGCAGATAAGAGTGCCTGCGCTGCAGTTCATATGCAAGTCCTCATCATTAGATCTTGGGACAGCAGCAAGGGCAAGCGGGGGGCCCGTTGAATATGACCGTTGGGGGTCCACTTGTAGCTTCCAAGAGAGCGGAAGCCAGACAGCCAACATCAGCAGCTGCTAAGGCTGTTGCTCGCATGCTGCCAAAGAGGGAAGATGAAAGAGATTCTTCATCTGTGTTGTGAATTTTTGAAGCCGCTGCACAGGAAGATTTCGGGGTATAGATGTCTGTGAGCCGATCGAGGAGCCGTAGCCTTGTACTGAGCATCAAGTCACAGCACACCGTGAAGGGGGTCACTGTAAGGCCTGGTCGCTGTTAGAAAGTCTATTAAGTTCGTTTTAGGGTGCCAGACAGGGCAATTGCTGACCCTCTTTCAAGCAAAGCAGCATGCCCGAAACGCGCTCAATGATGGCAAAATCTGCCAATGGTGCTCAGACACCGGCCTTGGCGGACGCAATTACCTCTATTGAGGGAGAAACCAAGGTCTTGTTGGAGCCTGGCCAGCCAATTGATACCGACACACGCAGCCAGCGAGTGGCAGAAAGTACAGGACTGCAAGAGAATGGAAGGACAGGAGCAGGAGTCAATACCTTGCCTGGAGCGGACCCGGAACTCCAAAAGCTGTTGCACGACTCTCCCTTCCTGGACCTGAGCAGCCCAATGACGCCCTATGAGTGGTTCAAATTTTTCGTCATGGTAGGTTGCCTCAGCACTCACCTCTGCTGTTGCCATCTACTCTGCACTTCTGCAATCATCTTCTGTAGTTGCCATCATCCCTCTGGAACCATGAAGCTTGAACACCGATGGCTGTTTGTTGCGCGCCAAGAGCCCCATTTGCTGCTGGTGCATTGTCCAAGGATGCAGAGCTGTGATTAGCAAGAATTGCTCTGCAGATTCCCATGTTCCTGGTGCGCTGCTGCATCACGGTGGTGTGCATGCCCTTCGTGTGGTGCGTGGTGGTCCTGGTGACCTGGGGCGTCAAAGCCAATCAGCCCATGATGGGCTGGCGCAAGGCCTTCATCCGCCCCTTCCTGAAATTCTGGTCAGGCATCCTACTGCACATCGGGTTCAACTACTGGCCCTCTGTAAAGGGTGAGCCCTCTCCACAGCGTCCAGAGCCCAAGATACTGGGCCTTCTGGCCTGCCTTACCATGAACGAAGTGCATGCAAGCTGCAGGCCCTGATTCACTCCAGGTGATGAGAAAGGCAGGAGCCCAGAAAGAAAAAAAGCATGACAGCATACTCTGGGTTAATTACTTGTCTCAGGCCCAATGCCTGAGGGTGGGCAGGGTGTGCAGTGTGCATGCAGCGTGCATACAGCGTGCACTCATACTGGCTACTGAAAGCACACGAACTTACTCACTGTGCACGGAGCTTATCATTTGCTGGGCCCTGCAGGGCTTGAGAACCTGTCAAAGGCGAAGGAGTGTCGGGCAATGCTGATTTTCAATCATGTGTCCTATGTTGATGGCATCATTCTGGGCGCGTACTTCCTGCCCTGTGGCCTGGCAAAAGCCTCCATTGCAGACATCCCCTTCTTTGGCACATTCTGCAGGGTATGCCTTCGCATTTCGTCACCCCTTGCAGAGCATGTATACTGCACTGTAGACTTGTGGGGTCTTGCTCCTCCTGATGCTAGCGCATGTCTCAGCACCAATTGGCATGCATGTCATGGGTACAATAATTCCGAGAGCATAATATGCATTATGGCTGGCGGTTGCTCAGCAGCATGACCATGTGTGCAGGCTTGCTCCTTTCTGTTTGTGGAGAGAAAAGGCTCAGGAGATGCCTCACAGACCACCCAAACCTCCAAGGGCAACACCACCGAGCTCATCCATGAAAGATGCGAAGATCTGAGGTATCTCACTGCTGACTCGCTCGCAATGACTTTCTACAGCCCCTTGTCAAGAGCCTGCGACTTGACCGCTTTCGGTGTCCTGTTCCTGGATAGCGCCCTGGCGACCCACCTCTGCAGACTTCTGTCAAATTGGTATCATCATGTATTCTTGTGATGACAGGGACTAAGGCCTTTTCATGCTCATGCAAGGTTCCCCATCCTGGCGATCTCGCCTGAAGGCACGACGAAGCGCTCGGAGTGCCTGCTGACTTTCTCGACGGGGGCTTTTGTGGGAGGCCGAGCAGTGATGCCTGTCTTGCTGCACTACCGCTCAAGGTAGGCGCACCACAGGATCCGCCCCCTCAAAAGCTTACCAAGAGCTCTGTTGAGCTTCTGATGTGCTCATTCAGGGGAGTCAGCATCTCATCAGCCTGTTGTGGCTGTAAGAGATATAACATGATCTGACGTGATCCTTGGTCTCTAGCTGGGGAGGCCCCACTGTCAATGCAGTGGCCTTTCCCTGCCGGCAGAAGGGAGCAGTTTGCGTGACAGATCCCATGCTTTTCAAGGTTACTCGATGCTTAAGCATAGCAGTGAATTGCAGGTACAACAACAATGGGTGGGGGCGGGTGCAGAGCTCGCTGTGGCACTTCATGCGGCTGCAGACGCAGCTGATCAACCTGGTGGATGTGGAGGTTCTCCCGCCATACATACCCTCTGAGCAGGAGAGGCAGGATCCACGCCTGTATGCAGACAATGTCAGAAGGTGGTCATGCGCCCTACTGCTGTGATGAATTGTCGCAGGCGCAGCCAAGACTGCCCGTCCCCTGATTGATGTGAGGGGCAGGTGCTGGCATGATGCGCACATGCCTATGCATTCCCCACACGTCTGCGGTACTCTCAGATATCTTTCTGCACACTGCAGCAGAAGTCCTCCTTAGCCGAGGGGATGTGTGGCATGTGACGTCTGCCAATGCACGCAGAAATCCATTCTGGGTTAATAGGTTTGTGTGGGGCATCACAGGCTGATGGGAGAAAGGCTTGGGGTGCCACTTGTCGAGCAGGGCCTGAAGCAGCAGCAGGAGCTCAAGCGAAGAGGCTGCTGTGTGGACTGGACAGGAAGGTGATCTAACAGTTCCTCCTTCAAATGCTGGCAACATATCTCGCTCATCTAACCACCTCAATGCTACCACAGACATGGCACTTATGCCAAGATTGCTTGGCAGTTCAGATTAGGCCAACACACTATTGGAGGCTTGTGACAGCAATAGTGCCTTTCTACACTATGTTCCATGCCTACATGACTGCTGCATGCTGTGCAGGCACATTATCATTTCTGGAAAGCGACCAGCCAAGTCATGATCCAGCTACTTGGCAGCCGCAGTTGCATCATTGGCCTGACATCAACTGACGATGTAAAATCATGGAATGAGTTGTCACAAATTGCCACCGCACTGAGCTGACATGCAAGGGTGGTGCGCACTCCCTAGCTTGCTACTGGCTGTGGAAAGTCGTAACAATTGACAAATGCTGGCGTCTGACTGATACTGTAGATTGCCGACAGGGCACTGGAAAGGCTGCCATATGCAGTGTTTTCTAGACTGAGTGCTGTACAACTGGTGTGCGTAGAAGCGTCTCACCCTGCAAGGACATTCTTGCCACGTCAATACCTAAAGCTGAAGCTTGTTGTGAGTTGATAATGAGTGCAGTTTGAATGAGATCACACACAGCGATCCTCCATTAGATCCAGCGCAAGGCAGTGAAAGAGCTGTGAGGGTTGAAAGTGCTCAATGTCAAGCTAAGTACAGGGTTGAGTGGGCCGTACCTCAGTCCCAAATACCAAGTTCAGTGTGAAGAGCAGGGCTGTCGCTCTGGCATAGTCTAGCTTCTGCTTGTGCCTGTCAGACACCCAGAACTTAAACTTTGGGCCATCAAGGTCACGTGCAGATACGTTGGCTGCCTCCAAGTCCCTTCGTGAATCATCTTTCTCACCCTGCAAAGGCATGCTTGGCATGCTTATGCATGCCTTCCCCAACCGCTCATGTGCATCTGACTTGACAGCCACTCTCGCGAGTTCCCAGCAGAGTTGCCGAGTGCAGCAGTGGACCGGCGTTGTAATGTAAGCTGTACGGCTAGAGCCTGCTCAGACCCTGCTGCACATGCATAGCATGCTCCAATCCGTGATGCTGCCTGGGGTCACAACTTTCTGCAGAGGCAGGAGGTGCGGCTGAGGCCATCACATCCTGTTGCATTCATGCACGGACAAGGGTCCCAGGCGCACCTGAATGATGGCTTCGTGTATGAGGACACCAATGCCTGTCATGGCCGAGGCCACGTCCAGCAGCGCTGCTGAGCTCTCCTTGCGCTCGTTGATGGTCACCACTGTGAGCTCTGGCTCGGCCTCGTTGTCCACCACAATGCGCCCGCTCTCGAAGCGCTTTGCCGACAGCGTCTGCACGCACACACGCTCGGCATCATGGGGATCCATGGCAATGCTGCCAGATAGGCCTCGCAACTGGCCCATGAGATTGCACACTGCATGTGCATGCCTCAGCAGGAGACTTGTCCCATCGCGCCCACGAACATGCTCCAATGAGCTGAGCCATCCCAGGCATGCGCTTCATGGTAGCAGCGTGCTGGCAGCAGAGCAGGCAGCTGCTCAACAGGTGGATCTGTCCAGAAAACTCGATGTGTGCACCTGCTTTGAGATGCCCTGAGCTGGCATCTGCCTTTAGCTGCAACAGCTGGATGGCAGCAAAGTGAAGGCATGTCAGTGACAAACCTTGGAGTCGGGAGTGCAGTAGACAACAAAGTCGCCGATGCGCTCTGCAAGCAGCTCTGCCTGCTGGTTGCTCAGCTTGTTTCCGCGGCAGTCGGTCACCCAGAGGGTGTTCACAGCCATGCCCTCGTCATCAGTAGACAGCCTGCGCATTCCCACACACGGCTGAATCATCTGCTACGTCAACAATGGCCTGAAGTAGCTCAGCTTGTACTTCACCTACTCAGGGGGTGTCCTTAGCATGCACTCAATAACTGCGCATGCCTTAGTGCTCCCACACAAGATGGATTGATGCTATGCTATTGTTATGACGGCAATCCTGTGTCTCAGTGTCAAGTGCCTCTAGCATCATCCAAATCATTCAGTAAGATCCGCACCGCCCTGCTAAAGAGACAACATTGCGGTTCCGTGAGTCAGTTCTGGTTCCGAACACAGTAATGATCTATGCTGAGAAGCAGCAGGTCTCACTTAGCGTTTTCAACCATCAAGTCAACACCTTTTATGACCCAGGCAAGGACACGTAAGAGTCCTGGGTAGTCCTTCACCTGCATGAGGGACGACCGTTGCATTGTGTCAGATGTATGCAGGAGACTTCGCAGAAAAACACCCTGAAAGGTGTGCTCCGGTCACACTAGTACTCCGAATGCAGGATAGTATTCTCACCTCCACAGTAATCTTGGTGGAAGTCTTGCTGGACTCGTTGTCAATGTTGATCTCTCCTGGCACTGCATACCAAGGAGCAATGAACGTTGGTATACAAAATGCGCAGTGAGCGCCTTGCAAGGGCTGTCTTGTCCGACATGCCCATGAACCATCTGCTGTGCTTGAGCCCTAGTATGCAGAAACTTACTGCAGTACTCTCCCTCGTAGACAGGATCCAGCTCCAGAACGCTTTGTGTCGCAGGGCTTGCTTCAACGTCCGCAGTAGCACGGCAGGTCTGCGATCCTTCGCGACTGGAGTTGTGCAGGGTTCTGCCAAACACACTGTGCGCGGGCGTGGAGATGCACTTTACGTGTCTGAGCCATCTTGTAGACTGGGAATGGCTATGTAATTGTAACAAGACAGTATGGCACGATAACGCTGTCATCTGCTCTACAGACCGGCTCGATCGGCAAATGGTTGATTGGTGACGAGACACTTCTTTATCGATGATCACAGTCACTGAGCTCTTGTCAGTCGTTACCTTCAAAGCTCCGTTCTTTACAACGCAATGCCAATCAGGTGCAGCAGCACTGTGCCTCCTGTGGTGTCCTGCTCATGACGTCCTCCACGCACATGTCCAGCATGTGCGCGCAGCATGCCTTCGGGCATTTCACGTCATTGCTTTTGCCCGCTATCGCGTACACTAGGATAAGCACCACACAATGCATGCAATGGTTTCAGCCTTGTCTTGCGGGTGATAGGGGCAGATCGTTGCACGTATCTGACTCAGAGCTCGACGAGTATCTGACGTGCTGAGAGACCTAAGATGAGCGGGTGTCAAAGGCCTGCAAGCAGGTGCTGTGCTACTGAGGAGCCACGTATCCAATCGCAGGTGGGCGGCCTACGCGAGTTCGCATGTCCAGGGCGTGGTGTACCTACATTGTCATCTGGGGCTGAGGGTTCTACGTTGGTGACCTCACCTGCACAGGGCGCTCCTCCCAGCTTGCCCAGCTGCTGCAAGACTCTTGACACCGGCTTGAGAACCTGTGACGGGCGCCATGCAGCTCACCCTGAGGTGAGCAACGTGCTGCTGCAGTCATCATTCTCAGGGCATTTGCCAGACAACATATGACGACAGCAATACAAATACTTGCCTGATCCGCAGGATGGTCCAGATGGCCCTTTGTGGAGCTGCTGTAGGTTGGGGGATAACGGTATCATCATCTGTGTGGCCGTCACCATCAATGCTCCTTGCGCACCATCCGTTGAGAGAGGTATGTGGCACTATACGCATTAAGATGTCCCTCTGGCTGCGCACAGCCTGCCACTGTGCAGTATGTTTACTTGAAATGGCATAAGTGGCTCTCGCAATGCTTGAATTTCCTCATCAGCTTGGCAGCGCCAAATGTGCTCAATAGGCATCTTGTTTGCAGATGATGGCTCTTCAAGGAAGTGGATGATGTGTGCATGGGCGGTTGAGGTTGCAAGTGGGCTGCACTGCGCAGCAGAGGGCGCTGTGTCAATCACCTTTGCTGTCAAGGACAAGCAAATCAGCCTCATGCTGTTTGGCCTCGATTCTGTGATCGAGGTCGCCTCGGTCCTCCTGGTGATGTGGCGCCTCAGTGGCGCCCACGCAACGATCAGTAAGGAGCGGCTGGCCACTGGGGGAATTGGCATTCTGCTCGTTCTCTTGTTTTGCGCGGCAGTTGCAGCAAGCACGGTGCACATTGTGCAGCGAGCGCAGCCGGAGAGCTCCCTTCCCGGGCTCATCATCAGCAGCGTCAGCTTGTTCGACATGCTGGTGCTCTCTGCTGCAAAGCTAGTACTCAGCAAGAAGCTCGGCTCAAGCTGCCTGGCTGCAGACGCAAAGTGCTCCTTGCTGTGCTCACTGCTTAGCCTATGTCTGCTGGTCGGGTCTATTGCCTTCCTTGTGAGGCCATCTGTGTGGTGGATTGACGCTGCAGCTGCTCTTGTGCTTTCCTTGCTTATCCTCAAGGAGGGTGTGGACATGGTCAGAAATGCCCTGTCCTCAGACTTTGTGATCGGTGGCTGTTGCTGAGACCTCGTCTAGAGCTCTGTATTCACAGCTGTGAAAATGCCAGGCATTCAGAGAGTGGAACCGGCTGCACACAGAGTGTGCTTCATGACAACATGCATGTACATCACCACTGTATGCAAAGGCCCTATCAGACGCCCTGTGCTGCATAACCTTGGACTGGACGGCAGGTAATCCTGCCAGGTTCTTGTACAGGCTAAAGCACACAATTCACCTTGGCCAGGGAATGGAAAGCTATGAAGGCGAATGATGGCTTATATCAGCATGTACGCTAGGCGATACACTTTCAATACACCCCATCGATGCGCCTGTCCCTTCTCACTGGAGGGATTCAAGGGTGGCCACTGTACAGCTCTGTCAGACAGCAATCAGCGGATAGCAGAGTAGTTAAGACCACGGTCAACAACAGGATTGAGGCGCCCGTCCTTGTACAAAGAGAGTGTGTCGGAGGGGGCACATGCATGCACATGCCTAGAACTGAAGCAGGCCATGCGCTGCCCTCAGCCCCCTTTCGCTACCTCCCTTTCTGATGCAATTGTAACATAGAAGCAAGGGCTATGGCAGGCATCCCGGAGGTGCCTTCTACCTCTGCAACAGAGGCAGGACCTCTTGTACTGGAAAAGAAGGTCTCATACCTGGACGTCAGAACAGAGGAAGAATATAAGAGACAGCATGTCCTCGATTCCGTGAATGTCCCATGGTTCCTGGATCTCACGACGAAGCAGGTCAGAGACGCATTCTGCGCGCTGACTATCTCATGCCGGTGATCTGAGGTCATAAGGTAGTGCAATTGCGTTGGGATGCCTAAGGGCTCGTTGCCAGGCTAGACTATGTATGTCATGCTTTCAGCAGCATTCTCAGTGGTGCAATTGTGACCTTGGCACTAGGCAGGAGCGTGCCGAGTGGAAGACTGATGGCTTTACAGAAGCCAGAGATGGATCTAGAGGGCTTGCAATGAACGTCCCTAATGCCTGACAGGGCCAGGCACAATGCAGGTCAATCCTTCATTCGTGGAGGACGCCAAAAAGGCGCTACCAGACGCTGACGCCCAAGTTGTGGTCTCATGCGCTGTGGGCCGCAGGGGCGCCATGGCCACAAAGGCCCTTCATGATGCACACTTCACCAAGGCCGTCAACCTGGAAGGAGGCTTGCAATCCTGGATTGCTGCAGGGCTGCCAACAGAGCAGTGATGGCCATGGCCCCAAAGGCCCTTCACGATGCACACTTCACCAAGTCTGTCAACCTGGAAGGGGGCTTGCACTCCTGGACTGGTGCAGGCCCTGCAGGGCTACCAATAGAACAATGATGGCTGTTTACACAGTGGTCATGTTGTCTAATTTTCTTCTCGGCCAGCGCTAGCAACCTCAAGGCACATCGAGTTGCTAGTCAGCTGGCATGTATCGATACCTCTGGTCCGGGCTGTACAATCATATGAACTGAAAGTGACAGAACAGAAAGACCTATGTCTATGCCTTCACCCAGTTGGTCCGGAGAAAGGCCTGAGCACATGTGTGCATGCTGACAATTTGAACAAGCTGAGAAGGCAGTCCCTGTAGACATTTTTGAGTTATTGCTGTGACCTTGCTCCTTTGTCATGTGGATTGCTCCCTAGTCTAAAGTACACTCTAGAGCCTTCCAAAGCAGTAGCTTCTGCCTGAAAAGCAGCATCTCCTGTGTTGCATCTGGATCAGCTGCAAGGATCATGTCAACCTCTGCCAAAGCATCCTCATAGTCGGCCGAGAAGTAATAGAGCAGCGCCAAGCTTTCCTGAGTTTGCCTGCACAAGAATGATCCCCTCATGCATGGAGCAGCGCAATGCAAGAGTCCTTTTGTCCTCAGTCAGCACCAGCAGATTACCGCATAGGCGCACTCGTCTCGTACAGAAACCCTTACTCAATCACAGGTCACCCCAATAAATCAGGTTGCTTTGCATAGATGTAGCAGGCCAGGGATACAAGCTGCCTCTGGCCAGGTTGTCCATGTACAGGAGGTGCTGTGCAACGGCAGTTCTATCAGCCAGGCGGACAAGTGATACCTGCAGAGTGGAAGCAGATATGCCCTTCTTTCCTCAGCTGCCACAGCTCGCTCCATGTCAGGCGCCGACAGCTGCATGACAGTAGAAGCCTTCTCAAAGCCTGCTCATTGTGAATGCGGAAGAGACCTGATCTGGCACCTATCCGGTGTCACATGCCTTCTGCATCTGAGACGGGAGCCAGGCTCATGATGTGGGGAGAGGCTGCTCGCAAATCCCTGCAGCGCTGAGTGCGTGATCACCGAGTGCATGGTCAGCGCCCTCTGTAACACTATGCAAGGTTGCAGGCCCTGAGGTAGTGATGTGCAACAGCCAAAGCCTTTCACGATGAGAGCACCATCCTGTGATCGGTAAATGATCACCTCGGAAGTGAGGGTGGTGCGGCCTAGAGCGGTGGCGCAGCTGATGGGCGTCATGAAGGCGGGCTCAGGCGGGCAGCGCACGGCGCGCGCCCAGCTGGTATCCCGCAGCACCGCCAGCAGCGCCGCCAGCATGTCCCGCTTGCTGGCCGGCTGCAGCATCTCGCTGGCGGGGCCCTCCAGCTCAAAGACCTGCGCAACCTGCGCCAGCCACATCATGCGCTCAACACATGCCCCTCAGGAAACCTCGTGCTTCCCCAGCATGTCACATGTCACGCTCTGGCGGCAGCATCTGGCTGACAGGGGTTCCAGCTCAGCAATCAGCGCCAACTGCTCTGGCCACATCTGCAGATCTCACAATGTGCCTCTCACAGGGTGTTCATGACATCTGCCAAGCTGTTGCAAATAGGGGTAAGGCTGACACCTTGCGTCCCTAGCTGACAAGCTGGGGGTACACACAATGTAGATACTGACACGCCATGCCGCCTAGCTAGCAGCATGTTGTGCTCACTCCGCAGGCGTCGCTGAGAGGCCAGCATACCTCAGCAAGGAGGAAGAGCTCGCCCTGGCTGTAGGCGTCCACCACAAATTGCTGCCCGCAGGTGCGCAGGGGCGCGTCGGTGGGCCACAGCACCACATAGCGCCCGCTGTCCAGCAGCCGCGCAGCCATGTGCAGGCCCATGCGCTGGCAGACCTCCATGTACAGGATGGCCAGCGCTGCTGCGCTGCCGCTGCCCCGCTCCAGCACCTGGCTCAGCTGCGAGTCCCTGCACCAAACCTGCCACGCTGCAGTGCCCTGCCATGTAAAAACTGCTGGGGGAGGCTCTGCTTGTAGTTGAGGACATGGCTGAACGTCTGAGGCATGATGGGCTTACCCTGACCTGAATGGTCAGTCACGATGACTTTTCACTGGTTCATAGCATTCGGCAGCAAGAGGATGGCACAAGCAAGACAATGACCTCAAACATGTATGACATTTGCAGCAAGTGCATGATGCTAGGACAGAGGGGCTTGCTGCAGGGATTGCAATGATGGCTGGAGGAACTTGCCTGGGGTCGCCATGCAGGGACATGCGACGGTAGCCATGACGTCCAAACAGGACGTCATTGATGGCAGTCAGCGCATGCATGGGAAACTGGCACACTGACGCGTCCTCTAACGGGCAGCTGGCTCCAGCACCCTTTCGAGTTGCAGGGCCGTCCGCAGAGAGCCCCAGAGCCTGCACGCTGGCAGAGGAGGCTTTGCCATTGCCACTGGACTTCCTGCTGCTTGCTGTGGGCGAGATGCGCTGCTCCCGTGCCTCAGCACTGGACGCCCTCTGATGCTTTGCAGGCTTCGGCATGAGCGGAGGCTGAGCCTCCGAAGCTGCTGCCTGGCTTGTGCTGCTATCTGAGCTGCTCTGCCTGGCAGGACCCCTCCTCCTGGACTTTCTCCTGCTGCTGCTTGGAGGGCTCACAGTCTCTCCTATCGACCTCTCCTTTCTACCCTCGCTGCCTTTGGTGCTGCGGACCATTGCCCCGGCAGTTCCCAGGGGTTGCCTGGAACTGAGAATAGATGAGAGCGATCCCTGCAGAGAGGCAGAGCTGCTGTAGACAGACATATGGCTGGCTTTGATGCACAATGGTTGCTCACAGAGCGAATGCAGCCACAGACCTGCATGTTGCCATTGCATCTGCCCACATTTGACACTGAGGCGGACCATTGCCCCGGCAGTTCCCAGGGGTTGCCTGGAACTGAGAATAGATGAGAGCGATCCCTGCAGAGAGGCAGAGCTGCTGTAGACAGACATATGGCTGGCTTTGATGCACAATGGTTGCTCACAGAGCGAATGCAGCCACAGACCTGCATGTTGCCATTGCATCTGCCCACATTTGACACTGAGGCGGTAACTCTTGCATCATAAGACAACGAGCAAGCGTATTTGGTGATCTTGCCTTTGACACTGAGGCAATAACTTCTTAATGTAAGACAAACGAGCAGCGTCTTCTTGCCTTGCGGTTGGGCTTGGGCTGTAGGTCCATAGTCTGGCTCTTGAGCTCCCGGGGCGGCATCCCAAGGCGCGCGCGGTGCTTAAATAGCGCCGACGCCTCCGCGGCAAGCGCGTCAAGCCTGTCTAGGCTCCAGGTGGATGCGCTCCCAAGCTCCCTGCTGCAACCAGTCACACCATAGTCACCATCGGCCTAATTAGGCCGGACACGAGTTTGGAATATGCTCCAAATGAGAGGCTGATCTGTCGTGCTCTCCCGTAGGCATGCAAGCAAATTCCATGAGCCCAAAAACACGATAACCACAACGCTGGAGGTGTGATGGTCCCATGCTGGGCTCAATGGGCACTTCAGCGGCAACATACATCCACCTCATCAATAGAGCATTGCTGTAAGGCCGTACCATGACAGTGCTCGTCCAGATTTCCGTGCATTTCAGAGCATTCCTCATGGCAGCACAGACCTGGAGGTGTGGGCGGGGTGAGCGTAGAGGAGGGGGTCTGCAGATGACAGGCGCAGGGTCTGCCTGATGTCCAGCTGGTCCTGGGCCAGCGCTGCGGCAGCTTCCTCCTCCAGGGCAATCAGCATGCAGGCCTTGGCCATGGTGATGCGCTCATCCGGCTTGCTGACCTCCTGGTAAAAGCGCTGCCTGGCCCAGTCGACCAGCTGCAAGGGAGAGAGCTAAGTTTGAGACCGCTGTGACCTGCCAACGGGCCTTGTGCTAAGCAGAGAGCCAGAAAGGCACATGTGTCAAGGGCAGTGAAGATGTTGGCAAACAAAGATGTAGGAGTGTGGGGAATCAAGCTGACCTCTCTCGGTGTGGATGGCGTCTCTCTCTGCTGCATGCAGCGCGTGGCCATGCGCCTGACCGCTCGGGACCATAGCTGCCTTCTGAGACTTACAGAGGGCTGATCCTGCACCCGCCAGCAAGCCCTGTGCCTGCCAGGCAGTACAAAGCGCAAGTATTTCATTCCGCGAGATCTCCTTCCGCCTTCTGGGTGCCTCTTTGCTGGCAGTTACGGCGGGAAGGTCTCCTCAGGGCATCAAAGATTCCTCTTGAATGGCGGTCGGTGGGGGTGCGATGATGTCATAGCCCTCCCCACCATCAAGCCCCGCCTGGAGATGCTTCTAACACTACTCATCATCCCGCTGAAAGATGTAGGCTGTGCACAGATCGCTCCCCTGTGCACCCAGTTTCTGCACCTCAACCCCACTAGCATGAAAGTGGAGCATCGAGTATTGCCCTCCGGCCAGATGCGTTGCACAATGTTATATATCAAGGAATAAAGGAAGGTCCAACGCATTCTGACAAGGTGCGAGGCCTGGATGCGAAAAGCTGTGGGAATGGAGTCCAAGAAAGGGGCGGGTGCCAGCTGGATAGTCAAGATTTGGCTCCGGCCAATCGATCCAATCGGGAACCGGGATTTGGTCTTGCGAGAGCCATGAGCCTGGCGCACGACAATTCGCTGCACACGCGCCACTAGACATCGCATTGCTCCATTTGGTTGCCTCGGGAGGACTGCTGGGGCATTGCATGGGGACGAGTCCTGCACGGGAGTGAAGGGACAGAGGTGCTAATGGCTGGGCGCCTGGCTGCACCAGTGCTGCCGGCCCTGCCCAACTCGCTCAGGCATGCCAGGCTACAAGGCGTGGCTTGCCATGCCCAGATGGCACAGCAGACGAGCAAGCAGGCAGCGCAGTGCCTGGCTAGCTGGGGTACCGGCGAGCTGAAAAGTGCAGATATCAGCAGGACAGGCTCCAAGCCAGAATCTTTGAGCGCGTCGTCCACGCCCTTGGACGTCCTTCTAGACGATGTCAAATTTCTGGAGGCCAAGACCGGCCTTGATCTCATGACACCGCTCCAAGAGGTGAAGGGAGTACATGACCAGGTGTGCTCCATCTCCTTGCAATGTGTTCATGACCTTCCACTCTTCAGTGCTCCAAAAGCAATCAGACAGCCTATCAGCGCTGTGCAGGGTGAAAGGGGCGCCCAGTGCACATCCACTGGGGCTATCATGCAGGTTTCCTGTTTGATATTCATAAAGTGCAGCTCTGACGGTGCAGGTGGTCGCTGTCTTGAACCCTATCGCGGGTGAGAAGATGCAGGAGGAGCTAGAAGAGCGCATCTTTGCGCTGCAGAGCGAGCTGGAGCGTGCACATAGCGAGGTGTTGCCTGCTCCTTATCCGTCTTCTGCCTGCCCATCTCTTGCCCATCCCTGCCCATGCTTGCCATGCAAATGACATGGTGCTGAGAGTTGTATGGACCCGGCCCAGGTGCATGTGTCAGAGGAGCGGCTAGAGAGCACGATAGAGGAGCTCACACGTCTGGAGATGGCGGCGCATGGCTTCCATGCAGCTCTATCCCACAAGGTCGAGCAGCCCTTGCAGCCCGCTCTCGCGGCTCATAGCAACAGCAGCAGCGGCACCTCCTTCGCAGTGGCAGAGGTTGCGCAGCAGAGCAGCAGCGCAGCTCACACAGCAGGCACAGCTGCCTCTGCACCAGCAGCTGCAGCAGAGGCTTCTGCACCTTCGTCAGAGCCATCGTTTAGGCCAGCTTCCAGCAGCACTGCAACATTGCAGGAGACCTCGCAGAGGCGGCAGCATAGAGAGCAGCAACGGCAGCATTCTGGCCCTCCTGAGCGGCAACGAGAGAGGTGAGAGGCCATCTGAGCATCTCTTGTACTTCATGAAAGTTTGCTCTGTACCCAAATTGGCCAAATCTGGTTGTGCTACCAGTCCCCGTTGAGCATGTCACAATGTGTCTCTGTAGCGTGGGAAGCAGCCACATCTGTGCTCAGTCCCTGTTGCTGGGCAATTGCATCCTTGACCGTCCCACATGCCTCGCTACAATTCCTGTGCATTTGCCTGTGCTCGTCTAAACTGTCATGCGAGCCTACTCACATGGGAGATTTCCATTAAGTGAGGAGTTGAGTGTCTCTCAGGAGCCGCGGAGGAGCCTTACACTCAGACTTGGAGCTACCTGACGAGCTCAAGGAATTCTGGTTCCCAGTAGCCTTCAGCTCGCAGCTCAAGGAGGATGCCATGGTCACAATGGAGCTGTTTGGGGAGCCTTGGGTCATGTTCAGGGATGCTCAGGGCCTGGCAGCCTGCGTGAAGGATGCATGCGCACACAGAGCCTGCCCGCTCTCGCTGGTGAGATGTGCTTTCTGCTTTCTGCTTCGTCTAGACTATGCTGAGCCATCTGCCAAGGACTTGCCAAGGATCCTCGTACCCAGGAAGTGGGTATGCTTCTCAATTGGAATATGACAGCCTTCACTGCTGCCATTGCTGAGTGTACCAGTCTTGCAGACGCCAGCGCTCGAATAGCCTATGCGACAAAGTGCAGACAGCCCAAAGCAGGCCGATATCATTGCAAATGATACCCTTACCAGAATTCCTGTATTCTTCTCTCACTGTGACCCCTGCTGCTCAGGGGTCAGTGGTGGAGGGCTGTATCCAGTGCCCGTATCACGGCTGGGAGTACGATGGCAGCGGCAACTGCACGCGCATGCCGTCTACAGCCTTCTGCAAGGGCATCCGCGTCAGCTCCCTGCCGGTCTGCGAGGCCGACGGCTTCGTCTGGGTGTGGCCCGGGCAGAAGCTGCCCGACGCTGAGGTGCCCGCAGTGACGCAGCCGCCGGAGGGCTTTGATGTGAGCCCCAGATCTGAACGCTTCTCATCTAGCTTTGCGTGCAATATGCGGGATTGCTTTGCGTCTGCCTGAGCATCCCTTCGCTATCCTGGTCATACTCTGACAGCACACGAGGCTGTACAGAGTTCTGTCTCGTCTGCTGTGGGAGCATGATCTGGCTGGAGCGTGCTGACTCAACTCCTGGAAACTTTGCTCTCCTGAAATAAAAGATGCGAGGTGTATGCCCATCTGGGGTGGAAATATTTCGGCTCTAAGAATGCTGTCATGCACACAACTTGTCTGCGACTGCTTGCAAGGGGCTGAGGCACACCTGGCATGTGCAGGTGCATGCGGAGCTTATTCTGGAGGTGCCAGTCGAGCATGGCCTGCTGCTGGAGAATCTGCTGGACCTGGCGCACGCCCCTTTCACCCACACCTCCACCTTTGCCAAGGGCTGGCCCATCCCGGACGTCGTCAAGTTTAATGCGCAGAAGCTGCTGGGCGGCAACTGGGAGCCCTACCCCATTGACATGGCCTTCGAGCCGCCATGCATGGTCCTCTCCACCATAGGTGTGCCTCCTATCATGATGACTGTGCCTGCCCCTTGAACATGACCATCAGTAGCAGAGCTGTATTGGCACTGGCCTGAGTGACGTTCCATGTGTGCTGCTGTAATGGTCCGAAACGGCTTGGGAACCCACTAGCAATCGTAGTGCTGCATCATTTCCATGCATACATTGCAAGGCGGAGCTTGTGAGGGCTGTCTAAGCCTGAGCACAGGGAGACTTGAAGCATTTTCACAGCAGCCATGTGGTGACGCACATCTAAAAGCCCTCCTAGTGAAAGAGGGGACTGCACGATTGACATCTGTCTGAGTCAGAGGTGCACGTTGCGCAGGTTTGGCGCAGCCAGGGAAGATTGAGCGGGGCGCCCGGGCGTCCGGCTGCCGCAACCATTTGCACCAGCTGCACGTCTGCCTGCCCGCTGGGCCGGGCAGGTCGCGCCTGCTGTACCGCATGTCCATGGACTTCCTGCAGTGGACCAAGCACGTGCCCTTCATCCAGTCCTTCTGGGCCCATATTGCCAAGCAGGTGAGCCTAGCTAAGTGCAGGCCATGCAGTGGAGCTCGTTGTGCATGTAGGTTTCAGGATTGCGCTCTGCAGCCATCCATGTGAGCTGTGCTACTGTCCATAGCGCATGCCAATGAGGTATGTGAGAAACTTTGCTGGAGGGGCCTGCTGCCAGTTCAGGCCAGCTGGACAGCATGCCGAAGGGGTTCTGTAGGTTGGTGCTGACTGCTGCTGCGGGTCTGTTTTGTCTGTTGGGATGCACTCATGACTGAATTCCGCCCTGAGCCTGAAAGAGCTCTGCAGGTAATGGGCTAGTGCTGGTGTCAGGCCAGCAGGACCACATGCTGAGGGGTCAGAGCAGGCTGACGTCCATCTGGGCTGCTCTCATTTTGGAGAGGCTCCCGTTAACCCTGTGACACTCTTCTGCAGGTGATGGGCGAGGACCTGGTGCTGGTCTCGGGGCAGCAGGACCGCATGCTGAGGGGCGCAGACGTGTGGGGGAACCCCGTCGCCTACGACAAGCTGGGCGTGCGCTACCGGCGCTGGCGCAACAGCGTCACCGCGGGGCGCCACGAGGAGCGCCGGGAGATTGAGAACGAGCTGCGGCCGATGAGCGCAGGGGAGCTGTTCAGGTGCGCCCTACGCTCTGCTCCGCGTAACAGCATCTGGGCGCCTCTCTGGAGGGTGCTTGTGTGAGGGGTTTTCGTGAGGCCTCCTGCGCTGATGACAATGCAGCAGCAGTGCTCAAGTTTCTCTTGAAGTGTGGGCAGTGGCCGTGGAGGCCTCCTGGAAGTCCAGCACCCTGCTCTATGCCTCTCATCATGAAATAAATGTGTACCTTACATGTGCGTCTGGTCTGCAGTATTCCCGAGGATGGGTGCGATGTCAAGGAGGGTTGCAATGTTGAGGAGCTGGAGTGATAGGGATTTGCCACGCATTAGCCAGAGGGCTTGTGATCTCCAGCCGTCCAGCGCGCAGAGGTGACTGCATAGCGAGCAGGGCAGATACTTCAAGATGGAGACCATGACTTGGCTGTGTGTGGGCATTTGCAAGCGTAGATAGGCTAGTCATTCCTGCAAGCCGTGGCTGGTGTCATGCCACAGACTTGGTATTTTTTAGTAGCCATTCATTGGGCGAGGTGCTGGGTCTCTGAGACATCAGGAGACGCCGGCTGGAAGCTGCACATTGGTAGTGCAATTGCAAGTCTGGTGAAGCTGAGGACCTATCCCGCTCAGCATGCTTCTGGGGCGTATGTGATACTTCTAACATCGGTGCTGGCAAGGTGATTTTGCGGGGTTGCCTGGATGCTTAGGGGTCTTGCAAGGGTGTAATGTCGATGTTACTAAGAACCTACTAACGGGTTACTTTGTGTTAAATGCTTGTGCTCGAAGCAACTGCTCGTCAACTCGTGGTCCTATCTGTGGCGGGTATGGGAGGCCCCTTGGCTTATATGCTTCCGAACACGCCCCGGCCCTGATTTGGGTGGAGGATATGGGTGGACGGCGGTGATGAGTCACTACCATCAATACCGTAACCCTGCTTTCTCGTCTTCGTGCCTTTCGCAATCCGCGCAGGGTGTGAGCTGCGTCATTTGCGAACAGTCTGCTGCACATATTTTGCACATTTCAGTATTACAGCATCTTGGGGGCTCGCATTGGGAGACCCACCGTCATCTGATTCGTCAGAAGGGACGCGCTCCCTGTAGAAAGCCGCGCGTTTCCAACCCATCGATGGCAACGGCTTGACCTAGACTCTACTGTGACAGTCTATATCTTAAGACGGGTAAGCGTAACCTGCAGCAAAGTCTACATAAGCCACTCTTCTGCGCAGACCGCGGCTATTAGATAGTGTTTGCTCAGGGCTTGCAAGCTTGACAGGAGCTGGTCCCCAGATATCAATTGTACCTTATAGTTGGTTTGAAGCTATTGGTCAGGGCCTACAGTTCACCATCTGACGCAAGCTACCGTTCTCTCAAACGGTCAGAAAGTATCCTCAGGAGGAGAAATCTGACACTTGATCGTATCAGACGCAACCACACTGCTCTCAGGCATCACAAGTATCCCAACGACAGACAGTGAGCGCATGCTCGCTGCGCAGGCACCCTGAGCAGGAGCTACAGCCACAGGATGGCCTCCAGGCAGCGCAGCAACCCCTTGCTGGGCGGCATGGACGGCCCGGCCCCGCAGATTGTGCGCTCCCGAGCGCCGCACACCAGCGTCATCGCAGAGCAGCGCGGCAGCGCGGTGCGCACCCTCACAGCCCTTCTCCTGTACAACCTGCCTTACATGTATAGCGACAGCGGTGCATTAAACAACTCAGTGCGCCGCCCCTCCAGGCATGTAGCGTAGCATGCATCACGTCTCAGGCGCATGCACCTCCCATGATGATGGGCTGCGCAATGCTGCATAAAGCCCTTTTGGTCAGATGTGTATGTTTTTCTCAGCTGTGTGCGGGATCAGCCTGTGTCACCATTGCAGCCCTAAAATTGGCAGTTAATGATACAGATGCAGAGAGCAGCATTTGGCCTGTATTCTTGCCGTCCCACGAAGGCATTGTTCGTCCTTGACATGGCTGAAATTAGGCTGACAGTCATTGTGGCGTATGCAGACCCTGAAACTGCTGGCAGCAACAGCGCTGGTGGGCATGGTGCTCCTAGCATTTGCAGGTCAGAAGCACGCTCGACACATTTGTTTTCCTCAGCTAAGGATAGAAGCACAAGCTGTGTTTGCAAGGCTGCCATAGCCCATGGCGGCGATGCATATGACCACACGCCTGTCACACTCGCCCCAGAGACACCATAAGGGAATCACATCGAAGCAATGCTAAGTGACAGGGCCGCAAGGCAAGGGTTGTACCGACAATTCCCTATCATGTAGGGCATCATGAGCACACAAAGGCCGCCAAACCGCACAGCATACACTTTTTTCAGAGGCGAGATCTTGCAGGTAACTCCTTCTACACGAGGCTGTTTGTGTGCTGTGCTGTGCTGTACTGCTACAGCAATCACCCTCTTCACTTCTGTGCTTGCTTGAGCGAGCCTGCAGCCCTCATGTGATATCATCAGAAAGAATTTGTCCTGTGCACACCGTGGGTGTATGCCTGTCTTTGCTTCAGACAGTACAGCAAGCAATGACCGTAAAACCAGACGCTGGTGAATTTGCAGGGTCTGCGATGGCGCCTGCCCCTGCAACGGATGTGTACTACTCATCAGCAGCAGCCTACTTTGACCCCGCCAACTCAGGTACCTACTCTGCTCCTGTGCTCCTGGTGTCGAGCTGCACATGGCCCTGGAGATTCAGCTTCCACACAGCAGGTTGTTTGTCAACACCTGTTGTCGTGCTGATGTACACTGCCACAGCTGCTCCCATTGGGGTTTGCAGTCTGCACATAAACTCTACCCACTCGTGAAGTAGTGGTTGAACTGCCCCCAGACATGAGGCAAATAGTGCAAAAAGCCGTCTGGACTGGCCTGACGTGCAGACACCTCCAACAGCTGGTATTTTTGACAATGTACAGGTACGGTGTGATGACCACTGGCTGATGCAGGCTATCCACTTCCCAGCCCGCCAGCGCAGAGTGAGCCCCCAGCTGTTGCTCCATCAACTCCAGCTCTTGGAAAGAGCTTAGGCAGCACCTCAGCAGGCAGGGCCAAGGCGCCCACGCCTGCTGCGTCGCCTGTGACGCTTGTGAGGAATCCCAGCACCGCCGCGACGGGCAAAGCTAAAGCGCCCACACCGTCCGCATCGGCCCCGGCGCTCGGGAAGAGACTGGGCAGCGGCTCAGCAGGCAAGGCCAACGCGCCCGCGCCTGCTGCATCGCCTGGTGGAAAGAAGTCAAGCATCAGCGCAGCGGGCAAAGCCAAGGCCCCCGCAGCTTCTGCGCCTGCACCAACGCTTGGGAGGAAGGGAGGCAAGGCCGCAGCCCATGCGCCCGTGCCCGCACCCGCTGGGCATGCTGGGCAGACCAAGGGGAAAAAGGAGGCTGCTGCGCCCACGCCTGCGCATGCTGGGCAAACGAAGGGCAAGAAGGAGGCCGCTGCGCCCACGCCTGGGCATACTGGGCAGACCAAAGGGAAGAAGGAGGATGCCAAAAAGGCTGGCACGCATGCACCGGCACCTGCCCCAGGTGAGTCATACAGCCGTGTGCCATGTCAAGTAGCAACTTCAGAGTGAGATGTGCCAGCAGAGACTACCATCAGCGCAGAGGTGCTCCTTGGAATGAGAAGGGAGCCAGACACTTCTCTGGCCTCCTGTCATGGTCTCAGACAGGCGCACTTGGCCGTGCCGCATCAATGTGCTGCGACTTTGCATGGAGGCATTGGATAGTCCGTGCACGGTGACCCACATGCATTGAGCGGTGTGCAGGGGGGACAAAGGGCGCCAAGAAGATGGAAGGCAAGGGTGCGGGCAAGGCGCATGCGCCAGCTCCCAGCGCTCAAGCATCAGCCAAGGATGCCAAGAAGAGCTCCAGCTGGCTCCCCAGCATCCTGGCGCTTCCAGGCACCGGCACAGCTACGAAGACTCCCACGGGTACGTGCATCCTTCACAAAATATAGCAAAAAAAGCGTGATGATGGATGCAACAATCGCCATGTCACGTGGGCCGTTGAGTTTGAGATGTCGCGCATATCTTCTCCATTTCATGCATCAAAGCCGGCGCTGCCTCACACTGTCTGGTGAGCGGTCATACACCTTGCTAAGTGCATCTCTGGCGCTGCACAGTTGTCAAGGGCAAGGCCCCGGCAGCCGCGCCGGCGTTTGCGCCTGCGCCCGGCCTGGGAGGGGCGGTAGCGGCGTTCCCACACCTGGCAGCTGCCCCAAAGGGAGCCAAGGCGCTGAAGCTGGTCAGCCCCATCACAACGGAGCACCTGGCCATCCCGACAGCTGCACCTGCGCCAGCGCCCTTGGCAGCTGCCGCGCTCAGATCGGGTGGCAGCGTATACAGCGGAAAGCAGGCGGTCTGGGCGGCGCCCGCGCTTGCGCCCAGGCCCGGCCGGGCAGCCCAGAAGGGGCAGGCCGCGCAGGCACCCGCTCCTGCACCCGTAGCCACGCCTGTACGCAGTGGCGGTGGCTTTGCCTCTTTGGGCAATGTCTTTGGATGAGTTCTGCGGTGTGAGGGCATTTATGAAATTTCAATCCTTACTCCAGGTCATGCTGTTTACACTATCTGTGTAGCGTCTGCTAGCGACATGTCAACGTGTCATGGGCCTCTTGCACTTAGTCAATATGGCAACAATGAGTCTTGCATCTGCTCGATTGCAAAACTTGGACTGACACCAGCTCAACAAGGGGCGGAGCCTTGTACGGAGTAGCACAGTACTGATGTCCAGATGCACCATTCCTGGAAGCTGACCTAGGCATTCAGAGCATTTGTTCAATAACTCATTGTCCCGCAGCCTGCAGCTGCATTAGGCAGTGTCTACGAGGGCTGCTGATTCCTTCTGAGTGTTCTCATGCTTTCTGAGACAATCTCATCCACATGTACTTTCAGTGCTGCTGCCATTTCTGTGGGCACCTGCATGCAGAAGATTGCTTCAATCGTTGGTAAAGGACGGCTCGCGCATCATGGCCCTCAAGGCATCTATAGAGCATGCTTTTACCATAGACAATGTGCTTCAGTGGTTTGATGTTGAGACTGCAGCTTTGTACTGGAAGCTTTGTACTTCAGGCACCATAGCAAGCTGCCCAGGATCTTGGAATTGAAGCCAGGGTTTTGGATGAAAATGATGCTAGTGTCCCTGCTTTTGAAACGATATCCAAAGAAAAATTGTGAATGATCCTCCTTCGTGTAAATTGTGGAAGAGATTGGTCTTGTCAGCACCAAATAATTGAATGTGTTGCCACAACTATGCACCATATGCAATGACTATGCAAGCGCTGCCTTCGGCCAGGGCAGGGACTCAGATAGTCATGTGGAAGGTGGATTGTCTATGATCGAGCCCTATCTTACAAGTGCGTGACAAATCCAAAAGCCATGCAAGTTGTCTGCTCAGGAAGCTGCTTGCCTGCTCCAGGAAGCCGCGGGCACATGCAGAGGCAGTGTTGTCAGCTGCCATGGCCGCGGCAGTCGCCACCACAGCTGGCGTCCATGCCGGGTGCGCCAGCGCCTTTAGCGCTTGCGCCGCAGCGGCCTCCGCGTCCCTGATCGCCATGCTGCAGGCAGCCTCCATGGCCTGTACAATGGCCAGTGATCACAAGGGCTTGCGCTGCAGAAGTGTATACTTCCTGATGGCCACGCTGCAAGCGCAAGTCATAAACTGCATGACCATGCTGTAGCGCAGGGATAGCACGCGATACGTCACACGTCACATCCTAGAGAATGGTAATGAGCAGGAGAGTCTTGAGGACTGCTTACAAGACCATGCGCACAAGATTGAACACTGGGCATGACTTCAGCACTGCCTTTCACAAAGACAGCAGACGTATCAAGCTCGGGCATACCTTTGAAGAGGTGTCTAATAGGAGCAGCGGGACAGCCAGCTGCAGCTGCGACCTCAGAATGTCTGTGGTCAGCGCAGTGCTGCTCTCCGTGGCTGAGGCCAGCCGCTGCCCGGCTTCCGTGCGCAGCTGCGCTGCAGCTGCCCGGCAGGCGTCTGCCACGGCGGCCTTCATGCAGCGGTCTTTGATGGTATGGCTCAGCACCTCGGTAACGTAGTCTACCACTGCTTTCAGGCGCACCTGCAAGAGAGAAAATGCCTGACCACATTGCCTCTGCTTAGATTTGCTGCAGGATAGGCTCTGTGCATGCAAGGTCATTGTGTTTAGCATGGGTCATGAGACATCCCAGAGGTCGTCTGCGCATGAAAGCGCCGTTGAGGCACACCTTGGACTCTGAGTTGCTGTACATGGCCAGGAAGGTGCTCTGGAGTGCCTGTTTTGCCTCGTCCTGCTCGCCCGCAGCCAGAATAGACACGGCGTCCGGCACCGCCACTGAGGGCGCCCGGCCTGTGGCCAGAACAGGCACAGTCGGCCTGATCTTCCTCTGCCCCTTCCTCGGCGCCTCCTTAGGCGCACCAGCTAGCCCAGTCTGCATATTATTGAGAGACTATCACTCATCAGCTCTGTGTCACTCGAACCTCCAGGGAAGTTCTGCCTTGCAAGCTTGGCTGGTTGCTCAGTACTGCTCTGAACGCTGGGAGTGCTGTGAGCATACCGACGAGGCCATGACCCCACAAGCATGCACATTAAGCTAGCAAGGGTAAGTGTATCAATGCTAGAGCTTGAGACACAGATGCTGATGTACCTGTAGGGCAGTTGTGAGCTGGGGGCAGCACAGCTGCACGAAACGCGCGTCAAGCTCTCCCTCAAATGCAATGCTCGAGAGCGCAAGCTCCTCGCTCCGTGCCTCGCTCGAGGTGATGCCGTCCTGCGCTGAGCTCAGCGGCACATGCTGCGCCAGCTCGTCCAGTGCAGCCCGCATGCACAGCGCGGGGAGCGTGAAGGCTGCATGCCCGGGCCGCAAGCAGTTGCTGGCTCTGCAGGGCAGCAGCACGTCACTCTCTGTTGTGCCCTCTTGCACTGAGCTCTGCCGGTAAACCATTGCACCTACGGACCGCCTGCAAGCAGCTGTTGGTGCGGCGCAGTAGCATGACTTCTGCCATGCTGTGCCAAGCATCGTAAGGTGTGCATCTGCTGAGTGATGGACCTCAACGCGGTGACCCTTTTGCGGTGACTGTATGAAGCATGTGCTTTACAGTGCTCGCAAGAGGGATAAGCCACCTCACAGAGCAGGCACACTACATGTCATGGATGACGCAGCAGAGCTCCTGTGAAGGGGCATACCTTATCTGTGCTAAGTGTGCCCGCACAGACAGACAGAGGCTGCATGTACCCCTGCCAGAGCTGATCGTTGCATAGGATGTCACCCAAGGTAAAGTCCACAACAAGGCACCCTTCTCTAAAGCATCGATCAGAGCTGTGTCTACAAATGGGTCCATGAAACCTTTGTCACCTGCAAGAACAGACATGTAGTGTTGCCCTGTTCGCATTGTGCTGTTTCACCAGCCTAGTGCAATTGATGCAAGTCTGTGACTTAGAGTGTATGTCATGATGAAAGTGTAATATCTGCCAAGCGACTGAGCACCTGCTGTCAGGTGAGCGGTGAAGCATGCCAGAGCTGACATAGCGATGACTTGCTCGCAGCGCTGAGGCATGTGGCCTGATCTGGCGCCGGTCACCTCTGCGTGAAGGCTGCTCAGGCGCTGTTGCATGCACCTGGACAGAGGTGCCACCTTCAATGGCTCCAAAAGCTTCATCTTGTATTGGCAGCAGCACCAGGGCCAGGGGAGAATGGCACATGCCACGCATGGGGTGTCAGATCATCACTATATGCTTCGGCAAGTCCACAGCCAGGGGCCATCCCAAAGGAGACCGACAGCATAGTACAAGAGAGAAAGAGCGCAGTACACGAGATGTGCATTTGGCTGCCAGCATGGGCAGACCACAGGCATCTTCGTACTTGCCTGAGCAGCGACTTGTTCAGGCGGTGGCTGTCGGCAGCTTCTAGGAACAGCACAAAGAGGCGCAGAGCTGGCGGGAAGCGCCAGGCAGCTTCCAGGGAGGAGGCGGCCAGCTCCTCCAGGCAACTGTTGTCCTTCCCGCCCCTTTTCGGCTTACCAGGCATCCCTGCACCCTTGGCCGTGCTGCTCTGCCCCTGCACATCAGCGGGCATTCACTGCAGGCAAGGCATACCGTTTTCTGTACAGGGCACCCGCATATATAACATACCCCTTCGAAGCAGCATGCCTTTGCATGGCTTTGTGTCTCATGGACAGAAGCCCGCTCGGAGCGTAGCGCTTTGATTTATGCAGAGGGTGCCCAGTCACCTGCATGCGCTGGTTGAGGCGCGAAAATCTGGCGGGATTGCGCTGCGCTAGGTCGGTAAGCTCTTGGTCAAGGAGGGCCTCCCCGGCTGCCGCGGCCTGGAGCACCACCGCGGTGAACAGGCGCGCAAAGTGCGGCAGGTTCTGCTCCATGATCTGGCGCACCAGGCGCGGCGCCGACTCAGCAAGCACCTCGAAAGCAGCCGCCTCCTCCCCTGCACGCTCATGAAATTCTTGGATGTAAAGCCTCTTGTTGCTGAACTGTTTTCGGAAGTACCTGGGTCCGAAAACAATATTTCTCATGCAATACTTACTACACCAGCAGATTTCTTGGGAAGAGTAAAGGATCCTGTCAAGCAGCCAGGTGTCCGCTCTGCTCATAACATGGGGGCGCCAGATCTGGTTATCACATGATGAGCTCTGCAGACGCAGCTGTCGCCTCTGTGATGCATGCTGCGATGTCGTCTTGTTCAATGGATGCACCCGTGGCAAGATCGGAGTGCATGCGTGCATGTAGGAGCTGACAGGTGCCTTCCGGCCCAGCTAGAGGGGGCGTGCCTGTGTTGTGAAGGACATGGTTGCTGCCAAAGCTGCTGCGCTGGGAGGAGCCATTCCGGCTGGCTGCAGAGAAGGCCTCCCGCAGCAGCCTGAACCACTCGTCCCTGGCACTCTCCCGGTTGCTCACTAGCCGCTGCTCCTCCTCCACACAATCCCTCAGAATTATTAGACAATCCTCAGAACCATCAGAGCTTATCAATGTCCATGGCTGGTGGCCATGAACTAGACTGGCATGTGCATGGCTGAAGAACCGGCAATGCATGGTCCTCAGTATTGGCATAGGGTGCAAGGAAGCGCTTCCTTGTATGTCTACCTATAATCGACCTTCTCTCTTGACAAAGGTTAATGCCAGCTGTGCCGGCTTTGTTGCACATGCATGGGAGCCTGAAGGGTGCCATTTAAAGTTAGACCAGGTTTTCAGATAGGAGCTCACCTTGGATCTCTTGGCCTGGCCATCGCTGGTGAAAGCATGCACAGCAAAGACAGACGACGTCGTATCCTGTGCAGCGCTGACATAGGAGGCTGCAGAGCGCCTCTTAGCGAGGCTCTTCTGCAAGCTCTCTGCCAGATCTGGCGCATGTCTGCGCACAGTGGCGTTGCTGGCTAGAGCCTCCAGAAGAGGCAATGAGAGTGCCTCTCCCAGACTACCTGAACAAGGCGCAGGGTACCTCAGAAGACCAGGTGAGTAAGCTGGGAGGGATGCGGCATAAGAGCTCTCTTCACGTTTCATACCTCGACATCTCCTTTCTAAGTAATCTTATCGAAAGCATGTATGGTGCGGAGCGGACCTATGGCATAGAGCACACAGCAGGCGTATTCCGCAGCAGCCTCTGCTGAAGGAAGCAGAAGGGTGCTGCTATCAGCTGCAGCATGCTGCGCCGCTGATGGAAGGGCTAGGAGCCTGAGCAGGCTCTCCAGCTCAGCTGTCAGGTGAATGGCTGCTGAGTGCCTGATGAGAGCGCTGTGCAGCCTGGCAGCCCTCCGCGCCTGATAAGGCAACTCCTCCACCTGGCCTGAGTCATTGCCATCGTTCAGAGCTGCCTTGAGACCTTCTCCCTGCAACTCTGAGCATTGTGGTGCAGGCTCTTGCACTAGCTCTCTGCTGCTTACTGCCTGCTGCGATGCTTGCGCAGTGATTGTAGGCGAAGGGGCTTCAGCCTGCCTCTCGCTGATGCTGCTGGGCGCCAGCTCAGGAGGCTTGAATCTGCTGGACACACTCACAGCAGATCCTGGAGTCACCGCTATTGCTGGCGCGCCTCTGTTGCTGGGAGGGCTCCCGCCCAAAGGAGCATTGCTCGCTGCTGAGCTGGCAGCTCCCGAAGCCTCCTGCTGTGCGTGCTTTGGCCAATTCCAGGAGCTGCCTGACATGAGCCCTGCTTCTGACGAGTTCTGAGCCCTGGCATGGGGCGCCCAGGTGATTGACCCTGCAGTGGCGTGGTCTGACACGTCAGAGGACAGCTGCATGGCCCCGAGCCTCTGTGCGAGGCTGTCCTGCTTCCTAGCGCTGCTAGGAGCTTCTCTATACGCTTCTGCTAAATCGCGTGGTCTTACGCTGGCTGAGAGGGAGGTGCCTGAGAGCGGTGAGGGCTGCCTGCTTCTGCTGGCAGACCTGGAACGAGCTCTGTGCATGGAGGTGCTCTGGGAACCCTCAGAAGGGGCCTGAGGTGTGCCGGGCAGGCTCGGCCATGAGGTGCCTGACCTGGCGCTGTCATACCCTGTGCTGGCGCTGACTTGGCCCGGGCTGGCGGCAGAAACTGTAGGGCCTGCATCTGCTTGTGCTGCTGCTGCTGCTGCAAAGCTCTTGTTGAGAGACAGCTGCTCCACAGGTGTGGGGGTCACCTTGCGGCCTGATTTGGCGTTCTGGTAGACCTGTGGTGCCGCTGTAAAGGTGGCATCTCGTGTTACCTGCAACGAGCCAGCGACGTGCTCAGGATGGATTGCTACTGTTGAAGTAACCAAATCCTGCCTTGTGAATTGATCCAAGATATGGCCCTGAAGCATAAGCAGGTAACAGCCTTTCACCTCATGACAGCCCAGCGATTGCCACGCGTACCGTGTGAGGCTACTAGAATTGCTGCACGACCACGGCATATTGCTCAAGTCTCTCTGTCAGCTGGGTGGCTGGACAATCTGCAGAGAGGTCTGCAGCCCAGGGCAATTACCTGATGCACAGGCGTGGGCGCCACGCGGCGTCGTGAGCTTCCGCGCCCTGCTGCGCTGGCAGAGGTGCCTGCTGAGGGGAGAGGTGATCGGCTCACAATGCGCATCAGCGCCTGAGGGGGCGCCTGTGCCTGCATGCCATGCCGCTGACAGCTCATCTATGCAGCCACAATACCAAGCTGACCCTGTTGCATGCACCTTACAGTGCTAAAAGCTACAAAGGCTTCTTGGTGCGGCCACAATACCAAGCCGGCCCCTACGTGCAAGAACAACATACAGCATCAGCGCCTGTGAGGGCGCCTGTGCCTGCACGTCATGTTGCTGAAGGCTCCAACGGCTAAGGTATGCGGCCACAGATATAATGCGCTGCTATTTGCATGCAGAACCGGCAGGATAGGGGCATGACTGAGCTGCCAAGCCATCATGAATTATGCATGAGGCTGGGCGCGCTTTCAAATTCAAAGAAAACAGCTGGTGATATAGCGATCCTACTTGGGGACAGTCGGGATGCTAGGTGACTCTTAGTAGGTTTGCAAGCTGTTGGGCACTGCCATGAGCAGCACAGACCCACCTTCTGTTGCCCCTTCGAGCCCAGAGAGGGAAAGCTAGCCAGATCAAGCTTTCCTGGCTCATGGCTGGTTTTATCGAGTTGTCCGCTGAAGCTGCCAGCGACATGCTGATGTCCTGATGAGGATGATGCTGGGCTGCTGGCAGCATGAAAATCCTCTCCCTTTCCCTCGCTGCCTTGCCCAGGCTTCGATGTGCCAGATGGCCCGCCATATTGCAGCGAGGCAGTCTGAGCAAGCCGCGCCAGCTCATCCTCTGCGCTACTGATACGACCACTGAGTGCAGCAGCGAGATCTGAAACGGAGAGCTGCAGGTGTTGACCGTCAGCATGCAGCTCCAGTAGCCCAATCCTGAACGGATCCCCTTGCGCTGCCTCTTGCAGCTGCTTCACTGTGGATTTCAACGCATTGTCTCCTTCCAGGCACAAGTCCAAGAATGCACTTGCTGTCATGCTGCAGGCCGCACATCTTCACAACGTGCTTACATGCCTCCTTCTGGCAAGTCTTGCAGCCTGACGCAGGTCAGTGCACTTTGCTCAATAGATTGCCTCACTCTGTAACAGCGAACGTCTTGCCTTGGTACAGCGCTGGCTGCGCTTGCTAGTCGAGACCTTCTCGGGTATGTTACCTGCCCGCCTGCCCCGGCCTGCCCAGCACACACAGTGAGATATAGTGCAGCTTTGTGGCGCGCTTTCAGCGTTTTCATGGCGTCTTCAACGTCGCAAGGTGAGATGTCGAGTCACTTGGTATATTATCATTGCATAGGCGATGTGCAGAGAGAGCAAATGACGAGACAACCCATTCTGAGCTGCGCACATGCGCAGCCCTGACTATCTCTCTTACTTTCTCGAATCCGATGCTCTCTGCACGCCTAGCCCTTTTATGCATACTTTAGCTGATAGGTCTTTAGTCCATCGTGATGCAGCGCAATCAACGATATCCGCAGGATGACCCCTCAGGACCTGTGGGCATGATGCTCAGCGTGTGTGCTGTTGAGGCCTCTGTACTTGTTAATATGCTGTCAAGTACATATTCGTTAATATAGGCCGTATATTTTGGACCAGAATTGGCTATTATCACCCAGGGGATCAAGAACAGCAGGCTGAGGAATTGTTAGCATTGGAGGCAATCTTTGCAGAGGCCTTCACAGTCATGGGGGATCAGAGAGCCGAGGTCCTGCCTTTCCCTCCTCTGCCCTTCCGTACTCCCGAACTTATGTCAGATCTGGACGCACATGATGCTCGACTACATTGTATGCCCCTGCCAACAGACGCAGAAAGCAGTGGCAGACAGCCTCTAGCCTCCTTGTTTCGATTGTACATGCCTTCACGTGATAAGTGCCCTGACCTAAGACGAGAGCAGGTCAAGGTGCAACATCTGATTCTGATGCGCTCTGTCCATGGTGGATCTACGCCTGCAGGTATGCATACCATCAGCAGCTGCCTCAAACAAGGTGGTTGTGGGCATACACCTTCCGGAAGACTACCCATCAGCCTCTGCGCCTGTCCTGGAGATCCATGGCGGTTCTATGTCAGCCGCGCAGCAGGCAGAGGCCATCCAGCATCTGCATGAGCTCTTTCAGCCAGGTATGGTAAGTCTCAAACGGCTCTCCTGAGCCACCCTCTGGAAGTTCTGCTTGATGCCCTGACCCCTTCACTGCTCAGTACACTTGCGGGATGGGTGGCAAGTCCATCAGGCGCTAAGGCGATGAGATGACTTGCATTTAGGGTCAACGTGTCACTTTTGGAGAGAGGTTTATGAAAGTAAGCCTACTTGCCTGCAGGGAGTGTGGTGCTCTACGAGTTCCTGGCTTGGCTGCAAGAGCAGGAACACTTCTGGGAAGCTGAGGAGCCTGTAGAAGAGCAGCTCGAGCCTGCTCTGCCTCAACAGCCTACAGAGCATCTTGAGCTTGATGAATGCCAAAGCAGAGGAGCAGGAGCTTCGGGCGTAGAACTTGCTCAGGTGAGGTCAGTGGCACAACTGACTGCCACAGGACGTCGGGCTGTTGAGCAGCATGAGCCTCTCTCAGCTGCAGTCTGTCTCATGCATAAAAGCACAACCCTCAAGCTCATTTGAAATGCTCTCATGCGCAGATCTGGAGCATTATCAGGAGCGGAGCTCCCTTTACAGAGAAGAAATCTGTCTTTCAGGTGACTCCTGCCATAGCTCTCTGGAGCAAGCGCCTCATCCATGTCAGCTGGACGTCTTCTCATGTGCACAGAAGACACTGCCATGATGGTATCTGGGAGGCTACAGCATCATACACAAGCATAACACTTCCCATGTCATCGTGGCAGGGAGTATTGCCAGATGTGCCAGTGTTGGCATTGTTTGCAGGCTCATCTGGCGCCGGTGAGCACAATGGAGGATATCGGAAGGGTGATGGCCACCCTGCTGACAAACGGCAAGATCCAGAGAGCGACGCACAATATCATGGCGTACAGGATTGCTGTGCCTGCCAAAGGCACCTTCCTCCAGGTAGACCTCTATTCATCCCTGCTTTTGGCATGCCCAGGAGTAAGGGATGAAGTTGGCCTACCGTGCGTTATGCAGAGAATGCCCTAGGATTATCTTCGGTCTAGTCATGGAACTGCGTAGTGGTGGGATTAGCATGGCTGGCAGAACAGACCCTGCGCTAGGCTGGACAAAATGCAGCTGACATGTGAGTCAGCTTTGATGGCCTTGTCACCTTGTCTGCCATCTGGTGGGGAGCCTTGTTGCCCTTTCGTATCAGGAATTGCCAACACCTTGAAGAGGCGTGGCACTGGACACATGTGTCTACTACTGCAGGACTATGACGATGATGGAGAGAGTGCGGCAGGAGGGAGGCTGCTGAGGCTGTTGACGCTTGTTGGAGCTGAGAACGTCTTGGTGGTGGTGTCTCGGTGGTATGGGGGTGTCTTGCTGGGCCCTGCTCGTTTCACGCACATCAACAATGCTGCCAGGCAGTTGCTAGAGGAGTGCGGCTATGTCAGCACCAAGCAGACTAAACCCAGTAAGAAGAAGTGACTTGCCATATTTGCCCACCATACAGGATGTAAGCTGACTCTCATGCTCGCACAAGTGGCAGTCTGTATATTGAGTGCCAAGGGTTCTCACATGCATACTTGAGACTTAGTGCATCCTCCTTACATGCTGCCAGGAACTTTTGGTTACTTCTGACTGGTCCCGTCAAAATTTATGTGTACGTTGCTAATACCTGCGTCACAGCCATTGCTGAGGCAGCACACCTCTGCTCATTAAAGTTGGGCGCTTGCTCTGTACTCTGCAACACCGGGGATGCAGACTCGGAGCCACTTCCGTAACAGCTGGCACATTGTAAGCTCTATTGCATCTGCACACGTGCTGCAGAGTCCTCAATGAAGACAATTCAGAGGGTCTGTGACAAATGCTTGTTTGTGCATTCCTGCGTACACCTGCCTACTGATTGTGCGCCCTGGCCCCAACTCTCTTGAACACATGGGGTGCGGCTTCAGGCAGCCAGTCTGCTTCTACAGCGGTGACGTCCTGCATCTCGTACCACCCGCTGGAGCTCTGCTGCACCTGCCAGAACAGCAGGTACTGCGGCCGCGTCCGCGCTAGCACAGAGGACGCATGTACCCGCAACTTTGGCGCTTCACCTGCATCGCAGGCAGCTTCCATCAGTCTCTGGCAGCATACAACATGCCTGGGTACTTACTGAAGGCCAGGGATCATCATGGCCGCACAAATGAGCCCATTGGGCGAGCTTGCTATCCTGGCAAGGTGGAGGGGGGTATAATTTTGTATACAATGTATCAGGTGTGCATGAACCTATTGTGAAATGAACGGACTTGCATTTGAGTTACTGAGGGTCACCACCTGGCCCTGAGCTGTGAAGCATTTTGTAGACATTGATGCCGCTGCTGGAGGGATTCTGGAGGTCAGCCGTCGTCTCTGACAGCTGCACAGCGTTCATGAAGAGCCCTGCAGTGAGCGCCTTTTGCACGCTGATGACATCTCCCTCGCTGGACCTGATAGGGATGCTGAGCCTCCTGCATGCAGCGCATGGCTCTCACCCAAATTCACATGCAAGAACTTTCCGCAGTGGGCCCCTGCATAGGTAGGGCAGGAGTTGCTGGCATGACGCCACAAGAGATGTCAAGGTTTGGAGGAGCCACTACACTTGAAGGCCCTGCATTTGATGAACAGGGCCTGACAGTGATGCTCTTATAATGGGTCAAGTCAGGTTACGAACCCACCTGAGGTGGTGAGTCAGCTGTGCGCGAATGTCAGCAGCGCGCAGCAGAGTACGGTGGTTCAGGAAGTGGTTGTGTGCCCACTTGCCCAAGCGCCCAGACTCTTGCCAGGCGTGCCAGGCGTTCAGCCCAGACACCAGATCGCCTTCGCCCACTGCAAACCTGCACAGCACTGCAGTGTGAGGCAATCTGCCAAGGTTGCAGTAGCAAAGGTTGTGGGAAAGAGAGCGGTAGGTTCATCCTCAGCCTGCACCTCACGGCTCCAGTCATGACCCCCAGCATGTGAGATGAAGCTTGTTCCAACATGTGTCACACTTGCTGAAAGCGGCCAGGCCGAGAGGTGCAAGCTGGGGCATTCACTGTGCCATACCCTGGTTCATTCCTGCTTGCCTGTGTTCACCTCAGGATAATGGCCTCACTCAATGTTGACAGGGGATGAGGAGTGGTCACTGACTTGCTCTTGGCAGCGTCGAGAGCCTTGCGCTGGCCTTTGGGGCTGAGCCACACGCTCTGCACGCTGAGCAGCGCCACAATGGTGAGCACCTCCTCGGCACACCCCAGCTCGCCCGATGCCAGCAGGGCCCTCCCCAGCCTGGGATCCACTGGCAATTCCGCTAAGTGCTGGCCAAGCGGGTTTGTCAACCTGCATGACATTGCATATTCTACATCCTAAGACCTTGACGCTGCATACCTTCGTATGCAGAGGCATTACTAGTGAGTCAGCATGCTTGCGGCTTTCATGCAGCACATATCCCACAGCATGCAAGACACATGCACTGCCTTGACATGTTGGCAAGGCATCACAAGGGAGCCAGCCAGCAGGATGCCTGGTGGCCTGGAGACCTCTCAGCTGCCACTGCTGGTCTTATGAGCAGACAGAGATGAAGGCCATGACCTAGTCTGAATGCTTCTTCTTGAACATTGGGTGAGGTTGCTGACCTAGCGTCAGCGCCCAGCGCGCCCAGCGCATGCAGCAGCTCCAGAGCGCGGACCATGGTCTCGGCCGGCGGGGGCGCCAGCCAGTCGAAGGCCATCATGTTGTCCACGCCCAGCGCCTTCAGCTGCAGCACTGTGCTGGCCAGCTCCGAGCGCTGCATCTCAGGCACCTGCAGTCACACAAGACATCTGCATCATCACCTTAATCAAGCCTCTCAGCATCCTCCACCAGTGTCTTGGTTTCCAAGACAGGGCTTTACCCATTTCCAGGCATTTGGGCGCGGGCTTGGGGCTCTGGGAAGAGGCAAGAGGCATGGTTTCCAGGTAAGAGGAGCTCTCACCACCCATTGAGATGCAATAACTTGACAGACATCTCATCAAAGTTTTGGCCTCCTGCAATGTTAGGACATCAAATACACTTAACATGTGGTAACGAAACGCACCGTGGCCTCCGCAAGCTGCTGGAAGTCTGCCTCGGTGCACAGCCGGAAGCAGTGGCCCGGGCGGAGGCGCCCGGCGCGCCCCGCGCGCTGCGCTGCGCTGGCGCGCGAGATGGGCGCCACCAGCAGCGAGCCCAGGCCCGTGAGCGGGTTGTACGCCGTCTGCTTGGCGAAGCAGCAGTCCACCACGAAGCACACGCCCTCAATTGTGACTGAGGTCTCGGCTATGTTGGTGGCCACCACAATCTGCGTTCACAGAGTAGCGTGATCAACAGAGACGGTAATCATGAAGAAGGTGCAGCCATCCAAGCATAGCAGGCGCAACCCTTGTGTGCAGGCTGCACAGCAGAGCATTTAGCTTCCTGAGACTGTTGCAATACTGCTCCTCACTGGCTAGATGAGGCATGTAGTGAGACTGCGTCAGGTGTTGCCCACAGATTGGTTGTGTGCAGCTACCTTGCGGTAGCCCCGGGGCGCGGGCTCAAAGGCGGCCAGCTGGGCAGCGGCGGGCAGCCCGGCGTACAGGGCAGCGGGCGCCATGCGCAGGCGCGCCTTGCCCTGGCGCACCTTCCGCGCCTCCTCCTCCAGCAGCGCCACTGCATCCTCGCACTCCTGCTGCCCTGCAAGCCCAGACATTTAGTGTCATACAACAAGAGGTGAATATGTGGCAGCTCATGTCAGCAGTGCCACTGCCCGTGCTGTTTCCGCAACTACACACCCACTGTGCAAGCTGCGGTGGATGGAGGAACCTGCCTGTCAGGAAGATGAGGATGTCTCCGGGAGCATCCTCCCTGTGGATGTCCGACGCTGTCTGCACAGCTGCCCTGACATAGTCCGAACAGGGACGCTCCAGGTAGTGTATCTGCGCATCACATGAGCAGGCTCAACATTTGTGGCATACTCTCTAGTAGGGCACACGTCCCAAGCATTGCATTGCTTGCGATGTGCCTACCATGAAGCACCGCCGATGATGCGCATATGAAATGTACGGCTAGAGGTGGTGTGAGGGCGGGTGCCTCTACCTGCGAGCTGTGGGTGCGGCCTTCTATGGAAAGCAGCGCTGGCTTGCGCATTGCCTCGGAGGGCGACGCCTTGGGCCCACGCACTGTGCTGGTGTCAAAGAAGCTGGCGACCTGCAAAGAGAAGCTCACCCTTCTGACACCGCGCCACCAGGCCTATAGAGCATCCTGTATATGAGGAAGGCCCCATGTCTGTACCCCATCTGAGAGCACTTCTGACATCTGCAAGTGTCTGCGTGGAGTGAGGCAGATGTGTGGTGGGCCTGACAAGCATGATTGTCAGCTTCCAGGCAAGCGGGAACGGGATGGCGACCTTGTCAGCTTCCAGGGTGGCCGAAGCCACAATGATGCGCAGGTCGGGGCGCCGCCGCTGCACCTTCTTCAGCAGCCCCAGCAGGGTGTCTGTGGCCAGGCTGCGCTCATGCGCCTCGTCCACCATCACCACGCTGCATCGCAAGGTGACTCCAGCTGTGTTGGGTATTGGCAGCGCTTGGTGGGTCATGAAGCTAGGTGGCGCCGTCACCATCAGATGCTAGTGCTGTAAAACCCAATCACGGTCTCGGCACAGCAGTATTCCAGGCATGCAGGAGTAGCTGTCCCCGCTTTGCACACCTGCACAATCTGCTTGCACCTCTGGAAAAATGCAGCAAATGGGCAGAGACCCTACCTGTATTGGGTCAGCAGAGGGTCTTCAAACATCTCCCGCATCAGGACGCCGTCCGTGCAGAAGCGGATCTTGGTCACACCCTGCATGGCAAGCTCTGAAACATCATGGCTGCTTCCTGCCACGTGCGTCAATTCAGCTTGGCACCTTCCCACGCCTTACAAGAGTGGGCCAAGAGCAGAAGAGGTTCATTTGTGAAGCATCGAAACTGCTCACAAGCAGCCAGTGGCAATGCCACCTAGCTTAATCCTGTAAGACAGCCTGGTCCAAGGATGAGCCAGACATAGCATGTCTGCTGGCTGCTCAAGACCTATCGGAAGCATGTATCTGCATGCTGTGGACCTTTGAAATGCAGAAGCTTCCAAGTCCGGAGGCCTCTGTGCAGGGAGCATCAATGTGCCTTCACAGGAGGCCACTCACAGGGGTGGTCACATCCTCGAAGCGGATGCCGTAGCCGACTGTCTGGCCCAGCGCGCTGCCGGCCTCTTCCGCCACGCGGGCAGCCACGGTCATCACAGCCACCCGCCGCGGCTGCGTGCACGCCACCATCCTCCCATCTGCCAGCATTCAGACACATCTTCAAACTCCCTTTGCTTCCCGATCTCATTTATGGTCAGGCAGACCACATATACACCACGTCTGTCTATACGATGGGCATATGGGTCTATGCATGCCACCATCAGTCTTTGCACAGCGATTTGACGTATCGACGCCGCCATGAGACTGCGGAATAACATGTCTCACGGCTGTGCACGCAGTGAGACAGGAACAGCAGTGACCAATACTGCGCTATGATGCACAAGCTTGGTAGCACGTATGCTTGCAGAACATGCTTATGGCCTAAGCATACCATGTGGCAACTCTCTGATGCCTGACCCAATGCCTAGCAAGGGGGTGATGCGAATACTGAAAGGGGATTTACCTGAGCACCATCCAGCTTCCAGCAGGTACTGTGGAATCTGCGTGCTCTTCCCGCTTCCAGTCTCGCCTACTATGACCGTTGTGGCATGATGCTCCACCAGATAGAGTATCTCCTGCCTGCATGGACAGGTGACATGACATGATCTGGGACAAGCACAGCCTGACCCAGGAGCACAGCATGGTGCAGACGCAAACTGTGTTCCTGAAGCTTGCTATATTAGTATGAACGAGGGGCACGCATGTCGCATTGCCTTTGCAGCCCGCATCACGCAGTCCCATACCATGCACACGAATTGAGGCAATGACTCCCTGCATGAAGGGGTCAGGCTAGAAGAGCATGCAGATACCTGTGCTGGAACGCAGGCAGGCGCCTCCTCTGCTCTTGCAGAGCGAGCCTTTCATTCTTGTTGAACACAGGCAAGGCCTGCGAGGAGCCTGCATCGAGGTCGAAGGTAACGCCAAACGCCCCTGGGCGCTTTTCTCCCGGTCTCAGAAACGCTGCCATAATGGATCGTCGAGGTCATGCACAGTGCAGCTTCTCATGGCTGGCTGATATTTACTCCGAGCCACCACCTCTACTTGGATGGGGAACTGCTGAGGGCTGTTCGGCTCAACTGTCAGTCTAGGCCTACATGGAAGGCCGTGCCACGTCTCAGAGGCGAGCACTTCAGAGGATAGGCACTTCAGATAGCATGGTACGCTATCACCATTAGAGCTGTGTAGTGCAGCCTACACGCCTTTCGAAGGGCAAGAATGTGAATCAAGCCCGACGGCACCGACATGCCCTGCCCAGATGGGCACTCAGAGTACTGTTCACAACTCGCCTCAAACAACTCCTACCTAAGCATGCTGTCGACCAATTTAAGGATGCACTGTAACATCTCAGTGCAGTATTCCAGGAGTGTGATAGCCTCTCATCGTGTTGTTATTGGCAAGATCTTCTGTGCAGCCCGCCAGCCACAGAAACAGATTGGTCACGCGGCGTACCTCCCGAAAAAGCCCAGAAAGTGAAAGATACAGCCCCATCTACCATTTTTTACCACTCATGTTAATAGCAATATCTGAGTAGCACCCGAGGGCGCTTGCCCCGCCGCATGCTGCGGCAGTGCAGCCATGGGCGATGGTTGCTTCGTCTGCCTCACGGGGCCTTTTCACGCCCAGCACGGCGAAATGGACTGGGCAGCCTATGAGCCGGGGCTCCACGCGCAGCTGAAAGAAATCAAGAGCCTGCAGGAGCCGGAGCAGTCCCTTGCATTCGTGCTCTCACAGGGTGCTGGCCTCGCTGTCCTGGACAACGGGCCTCAGGTTTCCACCTTCGCCGAAGATGGCTGCGTTGCAGCCTTCACGGGGTGCGTCGCTGGTCTTGTTGCGAGCCTGGCCTCTTCGGCGGAAGCGTGAAATCAGTGCAGAGATTGTGCATCTTCTGGGTGTACGTGTAACTCTTCCCCGGGCCACAGCGGCAGCACAACAGTGCTGCGATTGCCGTGCAGAGTCCTGCACAACATGCACACCATCCAGGGCCTATTGCAACGTCTGGAGGCCTCTAAGAGCCGCTTCTCAGCCCCTGTGGAGAGCGCATCGCGATCGCATGAGACCCGGGTAGGTCGCGAGGCCCCCTCACCCTTGGATGCCTAACAGCAGCATACCTCCGCGTTTAAAGACGTCAATATGCACCATGTATGTTGCTATTGCTCAGAAATGCACAGGTCTGTGCATAGAGCGGTGACCAGGCCTTTGCATGGTATGACAAAATTGAGCTCTCTGCAGGAGCCCCTTGCAATCTGCCAGCTGTATAGGAGCCTCGGGCCAGCTATGGTAGCCAAGCTGCATGGGGACTTTGCCTTCGTGCTGCACGACTCCCGCCTGGTGCGCCCCTCACTCTGCTGGCCTGCTCACAGTGCCTTGCAATTTGCCAGCATTGAGCTTTTGTTTCCCTCTGACCACCAGCCTGCATGCATCCATGCGCTCTTCTCCCTCTCCGTATGAGTTTGCCTGGTTCCAAGCAGGATAGTGCTCAGAGTCAATGTCAAAGCACTGCGTGCTTTCAAGCACGCCTGGCAATTCGCCAGATCATAAGTCATTGGGCGGCATGATGTGGAGCATGTAAACGCTTGCGCTTCCATGCAGGGGCAGACACTGGCGGCGTGCTCAGCTGGCACAGCCGGCGCAGCGCCCTACCTCCAGTATGCAGTCACCGAGGATGACCACCTGGTGGTGACTGGAGGCTCCCAAGGGGCACACAGCTCAGGAAGGCTTAGCCGGCACCGCCTCAGGCTGCCCAAAGCCTGGGGCGCCTTACAGGTCCGCCCCTGTCATGCAGGCTTGAAGCTGGCTTGCTTGCGCTCACCATCTATAGCCGGAATATGCATCTTGTCGCAGCTTGTATGTGAGGATAGCAAGCAGCCCTGGCTAAGACTGACGCTGGCATGACTGAGAAAGGTGATGAGGGTTCGGCATGCCCCTGGTCTCTCCAGCCAGAAATTGCATCTTGAGATGTGAGATGTGCTAGAGTCATGCTGGCCTCTGCAGGAGGTGCGGCTCAACCACTACATCTATGGTCAAGACGGCCGCGTGCAGCAGTTTGCTTTCCTTCCCGAAGATGTCATTCAGGAGGCGGTGAGTCGCATGTCACCTTCTACATTCGGCACAACTGTACCATATGGCGGGCTGCACATATTGACTTGGACATAGCACAAACCACCAATTTGTTGCGAGTCAGCTTCAATTTGGGGCGCTGCATCCTGCCTGTTACCACTGAGAGAGCCTCCTGCAGGACGCACCATTGTACGGCCACATCTGAAGGTGATGCAGCACAGTGGTGATGCCAGAGCTTGAAATTGTGCAGGTGGCAGTTCCCAATGCTGGGAGCAGTCCTACTCAGGAAGCAGGTGGCCTTGCAGAGGCTGCAGCCCTGGATGCCTCTGGTGTGGTGAGCACCTAATCTACTACTGCACCCTCTCCTAGTCAGGAACATTGATTTTCAACACCCTGGCTGGCAGTCCTTGTGTGGACGGAGGGCCATCTGAGTAATGTCCTGACATTTGCATCACAGCCCCTACTCTGATGAAAGTCAGATCTGCCAGCTACCTAATGCCAAATGACAGACTGTCAGCCCAGTGTCATTAGCTCCATGGCAGCTCTGACCATCAGGAAAACCCTGCAGGTCAAGAAGACGAGAAGAGGGAAGCGTGCCGGGCGCAACCTGAAGGAGCGGGCGTCTTTCGAGAGCCACCGAGCATCCATGGACAGCCGGCGGAGCTCCTTGGATGAGCGAGGGTCCCTGGACCTACCTCAGCCTAGCAGATTCTCCATTGACAGCCAGAGGCCGTCCCTTGATGGTCACCAGGTATGTCCTTGGGGATACGACAAGCATGCACCACCGGGAGTGATGATAGCAAAGCGTCACTTGCAGGATGATGACTCACATGTGACGCAGATGTCTTGCGCTTCGTTCAAATGTAAGCATGCATGAGCAGGGATCCTGCAGTGACTACATGCTGCATGCGGGCTTAGCTCAGTAGCTGTCAATAACATGTGCCTCGTGATCTGGGTGGAAGGATGGCAGTCAAGGCGCAAAGTTCATGCAGGCCGGGGACAACTCGAGGGCCGACAGCGACAGGTGGTGGCGGCGCAGCACCGACACCAGCGCTCCCACGTCACCCTCGCGGGAGCGACCAGGCGCTGGTCAGATGGGTGGCGGAAACCCGGTTCATGCCCGGCGCACATGCAGCCTGCCGGACCCCATGGCCATGGCGCCGCCGCGGGACCTCACTATTCCCGAGCATCCTGACGAGAGCAGTAGGGCAGCGCCAGGGCACTGCAACCTTCAAGCGAGAGCTGCGCCCACCGGGCGGGCGCAAGAGGCCGGGAGGGCCTACTATGGGCATGCCGGGCCAGCCGGGCGGCCAGGCAGCTCAGGCAGCGCCGGCGTGCAGGGCCCGCTCTTCCGGGGCGCCGGGCATGGGCCGCCCACGGGCAGCGCCGGGCAGCCCAGGCGGGGCTTTGGCTCGGGCGCTGCAGCGCTGCTGAGGGCGCCTGCAAGCGCAGCGGCCGCAGCTGCTGCTGCGCTGAGGGTGTCAGCCAGCCCGAGATCATCCACTGACAGCCTTGGCAGGCACAGTGCTGACCTGGCCAGCGTGAGATCATCTCTTGAGCGGCAGGCTAGGAGCAACATCGGTCAAGAACAAAGCGCTGCACGTGCTGAGAAGGCGTCAGATGAGCAGGAACTGCCCTCGCTGATGAGGTGAGCAGCCTCCGGGAATCTCTTGCTCACCAGTCTATTGCTGCTGCGGAAGAGACGCCTACATGACGCAGACATACGGTACATGGCCATGCACATACCCTCAGCATCGTCGCAAAGCCATGACATGCTATTGTCAGGGGCTTGTGCTTCTGATCCGAGGCACCTTCTGCTTTGAGATGCAAGCCTTGCTGTTGATCATATTGAGCTACCACATGCGTGGCTCTTAGGCAATGTGCACGTGTGCAGGAGTGGATCTGGGCCCTTGGACGGGCTTCCTGCGCCAAAGCCACAGGCAGCAAAGCCAATTGGTCCCCTGTGATGCTCCCTTGTGCATGCATGTGGCATGTGGTATTAGCTGACACAGCTGAGAGGACAGATTCATTTGGCTGAGGCACCAGCCCCATCAGAGCAGTATTGATTGATCAGTCACGGACCAGCATAACCCCAGAGCTCAGGACTTGCAGCGAGGTCTTCAAAAACAGGGCATAATGCTGTGCATTTGAGATCTGTCCAGTCACTCGGTGTAGAGCAGTCCAGGAAGTAGCAAGAAACATTGCAATAGCTTTGTCACTACCTTGCGTGCCCAGATTTGTGGAAAGCATATTCTTCTCTCTCGCTCTCATTGGCCAACTGGCACTTGCCACGTACTTCAGAGTGCTCTCGACATGAATTTAAGCATGCGGATGAACATAAGAGATGCTCACTCCACACCCCAGATATCCTGACTTCCTAGTAAGTATATGTGTCCTGAGCGTCAGGCAAAAGTGCTACCCTTCCAGCCAACGTCCGACCTTGCTGCATCATGGAACTGCATGAGAAACACAATGTCAGAAGCACCTTGAGGAGCTGCTGAGGTAGTGTAGACCTCCTCCCATCAGCCAGGCTGAAGCAGGCAACAAGGCCAGCTGTAGTGCCATGCGTTGGCTGAAAGGCACTTGTTGTATACAATGGCATGGCATGCAGTGGTGAGTCTGAGGCCTGCAAGAATGGCAGACTACGGGAGTATTGCATCTTTCGGACTTACCGAGAGGTAAAAGCGGTCAGATGGCACTCCAAGCTTCGATGACACCGCATCTGATATGATCTGGCATATCTGCAGCAAAGGCCATTTTCAGCGGCTGAAGTGTCAATGTCACAATGCTACACATTACACAAAGGACAGCATTAGCGAAGCATTCTTCCATGTCGCACCCAGACGAGATGGGCCTCTGACATCAATGGATTTGCAGAAAGGGGGACATACCTGCTTGTTCTTGTCCCCACCAATGGCGCCTATTGAGAAGAGTTCCCCAAAAGCAGCAGGCTCTTCTGTGCCGGCAAACATCATAGGCTTGCCAGAATCCACTGTCACAAGGACGTACTGCAGGGCAGAGTTTTGGCCATCAAATGCGGAAAAGTGGCAATGCCAAGCAACAATGCACAACCCAGAGTCTTACGTGAAGCCACTTGCTCAATGATGTCTATGTGAGGAGCAGTCATGTACTACGGGATGTCACCTGCTCAGGCTTTCCTACTCCGTCCACCATTGCCTTGGAAAGGGCAGCCAGAGTGTCGCTGTTGTTGACAGTGTCGGTAGGCACTGCACAGAACAAGGCACATGTCAGCAGATCGCGTGTACTAGGGCTTTCTGCGGCTGGAAGCACGACGTTGTCGCAGCTGCAATATCGGTCTCATGCCAAATTTTCCCCTGGATAGAAGTCGTTGCTTTTGGCAAGACTTAAGATTTTGCAGCACAGCTTCGGCATGACGTGATAGCGTCGAATGCGAATCACCATTTGTGGTGATCTTTAGGATAGGCATGGCTTTAGGTAGTTAATTGTACGCTAGAGGACTGAATGGCTTTTTGCTGATAGCGGAAGGGATTATGGAGCGGAAGTGATGTTACTGCAATGTCGTTGACCAGTCCATGCCTTACATCATGGTGACTAATCTCTGGCATGCCTCGACTCGAGCCCCTCGAGGCCTGCGCCTGGGATTTTCCAACTTCACGGATGCTCAAGGAAAACGTTGTGTGTCAGTGCATACTGGTGCGTGGGCGCACCCCCATCTATTCCTGAGACGTCCATACTCATCAGCACATCGAAACACCTGCGTGCAGCAAGTAGCCACAAGAAGCCCGCAGCCACCGTGCTGAAGAACCAAAAGCATAGGGAATACTAGGGGGAAGACGTTGATGGAACAGTGCTGACCACTCGAGCTGGCCTAGACGTGCGAGCTGCAAATACACTGTGATGGACGCGGATTTGTTCGAGCGATGGTTTGCGATTGCCGATCAGGACCACGACGGCATGGTCAGTGGCATCGAAGCTGTTGAGTTCTTTGGACGCTCAAGTCTCAGTCAGGAGACTTTATTCCAGGTACTGCTCCATTCCACCTTCTTGAGGCCTTCCGGTTCAGTGGAGCGCACCAATGGCTGCAACACTCTAGCTCCCATTGGTGCATCCCTGTAGGCTGGTATACATCTATGTCGTGGTTCCCGATGTGCTCTACCTCGTATGTCAGTCCGTTCCTTGCACCTCCCAAAGGTCATAAAAGAAGATGCCTCGAATGTGCCGCAGATATGGGGCCTGGTAGCAGGCGACAACAGCGCACTGACCAAGCCGCAGTTCTACAGCTCCCTCAGACTCATAGCTCTCGCTCAGGCAAGCAGCACACCGTTTCTGCCTTTTTGGTCTGCTAGGCTGTCTCAATGGATGGCACCTGTGAATGGTCTGGCTGGACCAGCACCGTATATGGCTTCATGGCGTTGCCCTGTCTGCAAACGTCATTTGCTCAAGTGAGTCTTGGCGCTGTGGTGAGGGCCAGGTCTTGGCGCATATAGCATCTTGGGGCAGCTCAATAAAGGGCATGTGGAATGTTGCTCATTCGGCTAACAGAGAATATGGCTGCAGAGGAGTGGAGGGACCATTCCTGAGGCTCAGGCGCGGTCCCTATTAGTGGGAATAGGCCCAGCCATCCCCCCACCTACCCTCACAGGCCTGCCAGTCCCCAGGCAGACAGTCACCCAGCAGACCTGGCAGGCAGCCCCGCAGGCATGTTCTCACCTCCCGCTGGCCTTCATCAAACAGGCCTCCCATGCTTGATTCATGACGTGCCATCCTGCCGCTGCAGTAAGCATGCGCCTGTCACCAGCCTGAATTTGCGCATCTGGGTGACAGGAGGTCTGCCTGTGCGCAGTGCACCTGTAGCTGATGCTGTGAACCCCTAATAGCTGCATGAGGCTGCTAGGCAATGCATGATGTCTGCGACCCCTGTCTCTGTAGGTCCCTGGAGCAGCGGCTGCTGCTGAGAGCGCAAACAGCCAGAACGCAGCATTTCCGCCGATGGCGGCAGCAGACGCGCGGCGCTACGAGCACATCTTCCAGCAGATGGATGGCGACAGAGACAACTATGTCTTGGTGAGCTCAGCCCGAGAGCTCCTGCTTGCACTCATGCATGCATCACAGTGCTTTATGTCTTCAGGCATATGGAGAAGGAGGTCCTGCATCTTCCTGTTGCCCTATATGCTGGGCAGATGCCACTTGGCAGTGCCGTGCATGTCATCATGCACCTCACTCAGCACAACATGCTGGGCTGGCGCCATGCCTGTCTGTAAGGCAATGTTCACATCTTGCCCAGGGGTGCAGTCAACAAGTTTTGACCAAGACCTTGAGGGGAAAGTTGTCCTTGCAGGGTGGGGAGTGCTTCGGCTATTTCATGCAATGGGGGCTGCCCAAGGCGGCCCTGAAGGACATTTGGGAGCTGGTGGCTGGCGACGAGGGCCGCCTGACTCAGCGCCAGTTCATCGGCTGCATCTACCTCATGGAGCTTGCCAAGAAAGGCACGCCCCTGCCGCCGAGGCTGCCTCCGGGGCCGTTCCCTCCCGTCGCGCAGTCCGGCCCCTCAGATGCCCCGCAGCGCGCTGTCTCACTCTCCGGCCTTCAAGGGGTGCGTCCCTGCTGTTGACTTCCCTGTGCTGCAGACATGTCTGGCGACAGGGTTTCTGATCATGTGATCTCATGGGCTGACCTCAATCCTCTTGTTTGGGCCATACATGGCACCTCTGGCTGATAACGCTGGCCCATCTTCAGAAGCAGTTGTGCTACAATTTGAGCCTCTGTGGCTTAAGCTACAGGCTCTCGGTTATGCTCTGGGTCTTATCTGGTTTTGCAGGAGGAACTCCAGCATTTCGGCCGCTTGCAGCACAGCAGATTCTGACATGATTCTTGTTAAAGAGCTGCGTAGACACTCTTGAGCGCACAATGTCGAACTCTGCTCTGGCTTGTGAGCAGCCAGGGTGCTGGATACTTTCCCTACACCAGCTCTGACAACATCATGCCTTGCAAGGTTTAGCGCCCTGCTCACTGGGCAAGGCGTGAGGTACACATTGGACATGGGCCAAGCTGAAAGTGTGACTCGTCCTGTATGCAGGAGACGCACGATGTGTTTTCGAGGGAGCTGCAAGTCCTGGGGCTGCCTGCCAAGGTGCACTACAGCGCTGCCCAGCAGCCCGTCTATGCGCCCCGGATCCCCCAGCCCAACATCGGCAGCTTGAACGCGGTGGAGCGCACACATGTGCAGTCCGAGCAGAGGACTGCTCAGGACCAGGACCAGCAACTTTACCAGGTGTGCTTCCTTGGTCAGTGTGCACTGCTGAGCACCTGCATTCTGATGAAAACAGTGCTCAGGCTCGAGCAGTTGCTTTCCCATTCTCGCACCCTGTCCCTGTGCTGCCTTGTGGGAGACACTGCAGCTTGAACATTGCTGGCATGGTGCCTGGCAGACACCTGCCCTGAGCCAGCCTGGCACAAGGTGTTCTACAGGCACAGGCCCAGCCATGATGAGCTGCAGTGTCCCCCCGCAGGAGACTTGCTTACTATGACTGACTTACACACAAGGCGCAGCCTTGCTGTGGCTGACCGGCACGAACAGACGTTTTGTTCCCGTGCAAAGTATATAGGGTTTGACCAGGCCAAGAAAAATGGTTGATATAAGCTGCTGGCTGCAGGCTCAAATGAGCGGGCAGGCTGCAAAGGAGAGGGCAGAGGCATACAGGACCGCCCTGCAGGAGCTCACTCTGTTTAGGAGCCGGACAAGTGCTGCACTGCTGCAGGTCAGCAATGCTTCTCAGTACTCAAGACCCTGCGCGTAGATGCTGCAAGCCCATCTGGCTATGCCTGTCTATTCTCACGAGCATCTTTGTCCCCTTGATGAGTTGTATCTATCTTGGGTGGGCGACCCCCACAATCCTTAAAGCAAGAAGTGGAGTAGTTGCTAGGGACCCAGATGCTTGTGCACCAGTTCCCAAGTTTGCTCGCACTGAGGCATGCATGGCTGATTGCAGGCTCAGGAGCGAGCTGACAAGGAGGCACGGGAGGCCAACGCCATGCAGGCGCAGTACGAGACAGCCTGGTCCAATGCTGAAGCCACGCACGCACAGGGGCGCCAGCTGCTGGATTCCCTTACAAAGGTGACCAGCCACCGTACAGATGCTGCCTGCCCCGGAAACTTGATCAGATGGTGTTTGAAGCCTCTGATACTACAGACTGATATGCTACATATCAAGATAATATATGCATGCTGGGTGATGTACAGAGGAGAGTGCCCAGCATGTAGGTATGCTTTACCATGATTGGTAAATGCGACCCAGGCAGCATGCCCAGAAACCGGTCTATGTCCAGGCCGCGTGACAACATTCTTGCTGCCCTTCACAAGAGGCTCATCTGTGATGTGTGCTTGCTCAGGCGCGCTCGCGTAAGGTGGAGGCGCAGAGCAAGCTGGAGCAGCTGCAGCGGGACATCGCTGAGCTGTCCAGCCTGTCCCCAGACACCGTGGCCGCAGAGGAAGAGGTCACTCAGAAGCTCCAAGAGGTAGGCCACAAGCACAGCCCCCGCATGATGCATATGGTCAGCTGGCATAAGTCTTTCTGCACAGCTGCATAAACCCCTACTGGTCCTCAGAGCAGGGTCTGACCAAGCTCATAGACAAGAGCATCACAATTTCTGGATTTCTTTACAGCGCTTTACACATACATGCAGTCACACGATTTCGAGATCCTGGTTGGTGATGTCAACTATATGTGCGCTGCTCTTGTCCTTTCTCATCAAATGAGCCTTGTCAAATTACAGGAGAGAGGTGCGGCAGAGGCACAGCAGGCACAGCTAGGTCTTCCTGATGCGTAGCAGCATTCCCTTCTTTCCCCTTCACCCTCTCAGGACGCAACCAAACCCTCTTCATCTGTTGCAGGAGATAGATGCTGCAGAGGCGCAGCATGCCAAGCTGGAGATGCAGGCGGACGCGACGCGCGCAGAGCGCCGGCGCCTGGAGAGCGCGCTGGAGGAGGTGCAGCTCACCTGCGCGGCCGGGCAGGCCGACCTGGCCGCCCTGCGCAAGGACCTCGCCGCCCTGGAGCACAAGGCAAATCTCCTGGACATGTCAACTCATCAGCATGTGGCCAGGCCTTGACGTACTCAGATCTCAAGTGGCTTGGCTGCTCAGCGCGCAGTACGGCAGGCACTGTCCGCTGAGCCGTCTTTCTGCTTGAGATCTGACACAATATCACGGTGTGTGTGTTCAGGTGCATGAGCTTACCAGACTGAACATGGGTCAGAACTGCTGAGCACATAATACCAGGAAAGGCTGTGAGAAGTCATGAGTAGGCAGATGATCATGCTTGCAGGTAGCTTCTGCACGCGATTGCCTCAGCAAGCTGCCTTTTTTAGTGCACTAGATATGCAGCTGTTGCTACTGTCCCTCAAACGGTACTACAGTGAATCAAGACATGACTGTGCAGCTCCAAGCTGAGGATGGCGAGGCTGGCACCGAGCTGAAGTCCCTGCTGAAGCACACGGCAGAGGTGTACCGCACACTGCTGGGCAATGCCCAGAAGGCGGGCATCACTGTACCGCCCGAGGCGCTGCTGGGGGGCCCGGGAGCCGCTGGGAAGGGGACCCCCCGCTGGAATGACTTCGCAGCCCTGGAGGCTGAGGACTGGGAGGACTTTGAGGATGAAGGTACTTGCTCTTTGCAGTGATTACACTGCACACTGCTGCCTTGAAAGCCTTGCCAGACGCAACGATCAGAGACCGCTTGAGAAGATGCACACCTTACTGGAGCTGCAAGCACGAAACACTTTGCAATGTTCCATGGTCACATGAGCTGGCAGTGTCTGTTCAGCTGGTACACTCTGAATTGTGACCACTACAGCCTGAGCTTTACGCTGTGTGTTGGTGTAGGCTTCCAGGTGATTGATGCAAGACAGAGAGCTGACAGGATGCAGCAGCCTGCTGAGGAGGAGCCAAGTCAGGCGCTGGGGCCCCAGCACTCCAGCCATGATATGGACGCCCTAACAGAGCCCCGGAGCTCGGCAGAGGAGGACGCCCGCATGCCGGAGCCCGCCACAGAAGCGCCAGCTCAGCAGCCGCACACGGCGACGCAGCACTCAGACGCCTCCGGAGGCTTTGCAGTCGACTTTGGCGACACGGCCACATCTTCTGAAGGTAAGGCCCTGGCTGCAGCCTTGGCAACCTGTCACATGTGACCCTATCACCCCTCTGCTGGCCATGCACACATCTTGGCAGTACAATTGTGTCCTGTGAGAGGCTTGACGACATGTCAATAAGCAGCATACCCAGCTGGGGCATATCACTGGTTGCAGCCAGGGCTGCCATCAGTATATGGCGGACTTGTGCAGGTGCTACAAAGACGGCCTTCCCCTCCTTTGCAAGCTTTGGAGAGGAGAGCAAGCCTAAGACGTCCACAGCCCAAGATGGCTGGGCGGCCTTCTAATGTATCGTCCCTTCCCTTAGTACAGCGGGAGCTGAGAGAAGAAGTGGAATGTCAGCAGTCCCAGGTGCAGAGGGTGCTGTGCCACCATGGTGCTGTCAGATCTTTAGAGGACTTTCAATCTGCCATATCAGGGTGTGTTGCATAGATAATGGACCAGGAAGCTAGCTGTAGAGTCAGCAATGCTCCACCAGCTGATAGGTATGGCCTACAGCGCTGTCAGAGAGTCCTCCATTGTCCTATGCATATGGGACAGTGCCCAAGGAATGGCTGTTTGAAGGCATGAAAAGTAAGGAACGGTCTAGGCTAACTAGACAGGTGACAGCAGACAGAACTGCTTCCCACATACGTACAGCCAAAACCAGCATATAATGCAAAAGTCCCTGCATAGCAGCTGGAAGAAGCAGATTTTGAATATTGCCTGTGCCTGCTTGGGCAGCAGGACATTGGGGAAAGCTTGCTTTCACAAAGGAGCCTGCTCATGCTCACACAGCTGGTCTTACTTGAGCTGACTGACTATGCACCATGCAACTTACACTGGTCATAGGCCGACCTGCAGAGCTATTAAACATGCGTTGAAGTGCTCATGATACTCACAGAGCTGCCGTGTTCCTGCAAACCCAAGCATACATTGACATACCATGTCTTACAATTGTGGCATGCCATGCATGTGGACTGCTGGACATGCTGCGCAATAGTACTCAGGAATCTGTCTAAGGAACCATCATATGCACCACCACCAACGCGGGTTGCAGCTTGAGATCATCCACAGTACTCATTCATGGCGCCCACTTCTCACTTTGACTGGTCAGTCACCACGCGCAGAATGTCTGTCAGTGTCACGACGCCGACTGGCTTTGTGGCCTCATCCACAATGTACAGGCGGTGCAGGTGGTTTTGCACCAGCTTCTGCAGAATCTGCATGCACACACATGCACAGTGAGAGGGGAGTCCGTAGCACTGACCTTCAGGCAGGATCTCACGAAAAGGAACCCCACACGCTAGCAGATCAGAGCAGCTGACAACTGAGCTCCTGCAGCCGCACCCTCATAGATGCATTTTGCCAAATAGAAGCTTGGTATGGTCCTATCAAGCTTCCTGCGCAATCTGAGCACGCAAACTTTCTGCTGACCTGGTAGAAGGTGTCATCCGGTGTGGCCAGCACGAGCTCCTGCCCAACCTTGTACCCCACTGATGAGCGCCGTCTCAACAGCCGATTGCCTGGAAAGCCACCAGCCCCTCTGGGCGCAGGCTGCAGTCACCATATACCTTTCAGCGGGAGCTAATCACGCACACTTGACACCCTGTGAGAACCTGAACCTTGCAGCAACTCTCTGCACACCAGACACTTATTGCGCCTTAGGGCTCTTGCAGAGAAGGGCCTGCAGGCGCTCACCATGCTCTCCTCTTCATCGTCTTTGCCGGCCCGGGCACCCGAGTACTCCGTGCCGTGCTCCAAGGCCAGGAACTCCGCCACTGGGAGCGCCATTGTGCTGAAGTGGTCTGCGCACATGGTCCTGCACCCAACCCAACACTACTTTTAAGGCACTTGGGAGGTCAGGATGTCCAATGAGCTGCTAGGGTGCCACTGTTCTGGCAGGCCTTTTCACCGGCCCTCTGTAGGCCTGTATCATGGCTAAACAGTCATGCTGATCGACGTCTCTTGAGAGCGCAGCTTCTCCAGGTCCCAAGAGATTGTTGGCGTCTGATCACCAGCAACCAGCTCGGGACCTGGCTCAGTGCCTCAGACACCTTGACCAGCATGAACGACCAAGCCCCAATCCAGCCAGCAATGGGTCCCTAGACTACATCAGCCCTAGTTGAGACCCTCCCCCAAAGCAACCTTGGCGCCCTTCTCAGATCTTCCTGGCTACAGCACCGCCCCAGGCTCTAACAAGAGCAGAGCCCAAGCGCGCAGTGACTACTGGAGACAGGGCTGACCTGAGATCTGAGTAGCTGAAGTTGCCTATCAAGGCGCCCGTCTGAGACACCACTCCCAGGCCGGCAATGGCCTTGTCCGCCATGAGGCTGAGCGCCACCATGGCGCATGTGTCCGGGGTCACGCTCACCACGGGCCGCCCGGACCAGCCCAGCTGGGCAGCTGTCATGCCCGCCAGAGCGCCCAGCGCTGCCTTGTGCTCAAAGAGGAACCTGCTTTGATGCATGTCCTCAGATGAGAATGACAAGTAGAGTACCCGCCCTTGACAACAACTGTCGATATATATATATATATTGATACGAAGCAGCCAAGATGCACTGCTAATTTTTCAGTGCACCCTTTTTACACTTGAGCTGCGGCCACATGCTTGGTATGTACGAGCACAACGTGAGTATTAGGCTTGCCTGGCTATGTCAGACTGGCTGAGGATGTGTGTGATGCGTGACTTGGTGTCGAAGAGCGCCACCCGATGGACAATCTTCACGCTGCTCTTGCCTCCATGCATGGCCCTGCGTACCGTTCAAGACTGAGCGTGATTATGGATGCGAAGTCCTGATGCCAATATGCTTTTTGTGTGTCTGTCATCAAAGCACTGCAGGGCGTTTGCATTCTTCAAGAACATTTGGGAGTAGGAATTTGCCATCAGCTGACAAATGTTCAGGAAGTGAATACATGCTCTGCAGAGGGTTGATGGACACATGTACTCATGCTGTGCTCAGGACATATGGGCACAGCGGTTGTGGAGGTCATGGTATTCCCCATCACCATGTGCCAACCCATCCCTGGGCACAGGTTCCCAGACAGCAGGAATGATGCATACACATGGTGCTGGGCAGGCCTGTGATAAGTTTTAGAGCGACACATGAAGAGGGACGCACTTGGTCTCCCTGGGATACAAGAGGGCGTCATGCACGAGCTCCATCACGCTCATGGCTGAGGCCTTGACCTGGTAGAACGTCCCATCGCTGCCTGCGCCAGGGATGCAACCAAGCTTGATCACGTCATGAAACAACCCAGAGTCCTCTGACAGCTTGCGATGGTAGCATTGAAGCTTCACTGCTGTGCTAGTGGCCAGACCATGGTGGGAGAGGGGATGGCATAATGCATTCATATCTGATTGAAGTTGGTCCCACCAGCTGCATTTTTATGTGTCCTGGGTCACTATTGGCAGGCTGCAGGTGGGCCTACCTATGGCAGGGAGCGATGACAGGGGCCGAGTGGCAAAGGCGACGCCCTTCTCTTCCAGAACTTGCATGCGTTTGAGCATCTTTGCTTTGTGCACCACATCGTCTGGCAGCTCTGCACACAGCAATGCAGACCCTAGTGAATTCGCACTTATCCTGTTTCTTGACTATGTCATGCAAATGTTTTGCACACTTCTGCCGCAGTACTACTGCGTCGCGGATGATGAGCAAGTGATCTCAGGCTACATCAGGATCTGCAAGGGTGTCAGCATCCAGTACAGGAGCAGTGGCGCACCTCTTAGGAAGGACTCTAGGATCTGCAGATGCAAAACAAAGCTCTCAGCAACACAGCAGGCCTCATCTAGATGGCTTGGATACTATCACATCGGATTGTATGATGACAGCATGGAAAAGGGGGTTGGGCTTACATCTCTGATGTCCACAAAGCACACAATGTCCTGGTCCTCTGTGTTGGCTGTGAAGGTTGTGGGGTCAGTGCCTTCTGGTGCTGCTACCACGGGCGCTGATAGGATCTTTCGGGAAGCAAGCGTCTGCAGAGTGCAACACATTGCTGAGTCAGGGCAGACTGTCAGTGCAAAGGTGAAGCACCAAGAAGCCAACACCTGCATGCCAGTACTGGTCAAGATGTGGGCATCGTCGGCCAATTGCTCAGATGAACACATCCGTACGACACGACTGCACCACTTCCTTGGCTTCACAAGGTGACAATGGAAGCCCTAGACGTCTGGCCCGGTGAGGGCCTCTCGATTCTGGCATTGCGTTCTGGACAGGGACCTTCCCAGATGCAATTGAGGGAGTTCACTGTTCTGCTATACGATCAAATCCATTCAGGGCAACTGGTAAGGCTTGAGGGGGCTCGCCTGCAGAGCTAGCTCGACTGTGCTCTCCTGCTTGAGCAGGACCACGGGTCTGTCGCGCAAGAGAGTTGACACCTTTGTCCTGATGAGGAGCTCCCTCACGTCCTTGTTGAACTCCTTATTGCTCATGCTGCTAAATCATGCATACAAACTTCCCCTGCCCCTGGCTTTCTAAAAGCCCGTGTCGCTTCTCAGAACACCCTCACAGACCTGGTGCCTCAGTGATGGGAACGCATCATCAGTCCGTCGAAGATGTGAGATTTCTAAGCATTTTCGAGCAGAAAGGCATTGGCTTTGTCAGCACAGAATCGGGCACACAGCAGCTTCTACTACCCAGGCAGCTTCGCAGTGCTATTTATTTCGCGGTCCCTTAGCAGGAGACACATGTCCGGATATCAACAATAAGCATTTGTGATCTCGGCAGACATACTGTCTGTTCAAAGGGCAGTCTGGGAGCCGCACTTGCATCGGAACCCGGCCTGATCATCCCAGAATCTGCTGGTATCCTGAGCGTGTATACCTAGCGGGGTCAGCACCAGGGTAGCATAGAACTAGATAGTGTCTGCTGACGAGCCCAATCCGCAGCTTGGCTCACAAGGAGGAAGTACACCCCGCCATCTTGCCCAGTATCAGGTGACATAAGCAACTTACCGTTGGTATCTGTGGGTCTGTCGCACGACAAAACAGCTCCCATCAAAATGGCTTTGATTTATAGTCCATACAAGGAGCAATGCAGCGTTGCTTGTGAGCATCGGGATGTGCTCCATATCATCAGGTGCAAAGGAACAGGGCATACACTGGGTGTAAAGGTGTCAAAGTACGGCTACATTGCAGGTGGCTAATATTTAGATGGGCTGCGATGTGGCTCTTTGAAGCTTGATGGCCAAGAAGCCCCCTTGGGCGCTTCAACAGAGACGGCACTCTCTTCTGGCCCTCACCCTAACAGTAGCCCTTGCTGCTGGGACCACGCTCCCCGGAGACAAGGCAGCGCTGCTGAGCTTCAAGTCGAGCCTACAGACTGATCAGGCAAGCTTCATGCTTGTCCTTTTGGGCTATCCTTGGCACCAGCACTTGCCCTACTGAAGCTGTCCAACAGCAGCGAGGAACACTGCATGTGTACCTTGCATCTACAGAAGGCCCTGTACATATAGAGTCATTGCCACTCTTGCCATCTTGGGCACATGCAGTGCCAGTCAGGCAGGCGCTGAAGTGCATGCGGATGATGCAGGGTCTGCTACAGTCCTGGAGCAACACAACCGACCCCTGCGACGATGGCTGGGCATACGTGTCGTGCAACTGCACCGACACCTACCCAGAGATCAACAGCACGGAGTGTTCTGCAGCTGAGGGCAATGCAAGCAGCAGACGAGTGCTCGTGCTGGCTGTTGGAGGCGTCATCAGAACCAAGGGGCGCCAGCTGTATGGCACAGTCCCCGAAAGCATTGCCAATCTGACGGAGCTGCGCACACTCGACCTCCATGACAACAGATTGACGGTGAAGCCTCGGTTGCCCATCTTGGCAAAGGCATGTTTGGAATATTTACAGGCTGCTTGCTAAGTCTTCATTCATTGCCTAGCCAACATCAGAAGCATCAAGCCACAGTTGCCTTGGGTACACCATAGCTGTGAAGATCTTGCTGCTGCCGTCAAATGCGGCGAGCTTGTGTGACGGCAAGGAGTGGGACTCCTCTGGCTATGATGTGCCAGCACATGTTTGATGCCCTTTGCCCTGCCATGCACGCAATCTGCACCTCCTCTGCAGACGCTCTGTTGATCCTGCTTGAAAGGCATGTGGCTCCTTGCAGGGGACCCTCCCTCAGGCACTGGCAAGCCTGGGGAAGCTGAGGCAGTTTGTGGTGAACGGCAACGACCTCTCCGGCAGCATCCCGGCCTATGTGGGCAGCTACCCCGGCATGGGCGAAGCCTGGCTGCCACGCAACAACCTCTCGGGGCCTCTGGACCCCTCCCTGTGCCAGAGCTCAGGATCTGGAGACAACATCCACCTGCAGGCAAGCTCTTTCTTGCAGGACCCCCCTATGGAATCACCACCAACGCCATTGCTTGTGCTAAGCGCTCCTGCTGCATTGTATGTACCTCCAGTGGAAGCCACGTCTTGTATATGTGCCCTGCAGAAGGGGATGCGTGCATGACGCAGTTTGTACTGGCCTATGCTTTGTGAGAGTGGCTGTAGGGCTAGAGAAGGGGATTGTTGCACTGTGCAGCTTCCATCGCCCTGTGCCACCTTATGTAGATTGCCAAGCTCATTCAAGTGCTGATGTAAGAGGTACCATGTGGGTGCAGGACAATCCGGGGCTGTGCGGCATTGTGCCCGCTTGCCTCATAGAGCGCATCCCAAATCTGAATGGGACTGGCCTCATGGACCCTAGAAACCTCACCAGCAATCCCAATGGAGGCCTCTGCGATGAGCTGCCTCCCTCCTGCCTGCCCGAGCATGGCTGCAGGTGTGCAAAGCCCCAGCATGCATTGACCTTCTCTGCGCCTGCACCTCTGGCATCTACATGCACCAAATGGCAGCCCGCGGGGACTTCTGAACTTCACATGCCCAATTTATATGTAGAGATCAGAAGACTCAGCCGGGCATTTCCATTTGGTGCATGTTCAGCCTGCATACACCACAGGTGCTGTATGAGCTGTGCAACAAGAAGATGGGTATCAGGCTCCAACCTCCAGCAGCAATCTGGATTACAGCCTGTGCAGAGGGTGCACGCCAATACATGGCACCCTCACTGTATCGATGCTGATGCTTGCAGGGTGCTGGTGCCCAAGTACTGGACCAGCGTCAGCAGCGTGTCCTTCAGCTTCACTGCCTTTGGCGACAGCGGGACGGGCATCCGCGGCTACGAGTGGGGCCTGGGCTCGGGGCCCAACATAACAAACGTGGTGGCCTTCCGGCCCTTTGACGGGACTGTCCAGGTGAGAATATCGTCTGTGCCAAGTCGGATTTGTCAGTCATAGCTTCGTAGGTCAAATTTTGTCTAGTCCTCTGCACAAGCCATTATTCCAAATTCTCTAGTGACGTGTGATCATGGGCTTGTCCTGCATCTGTTTATGGCCAACGCGGTAAGCTGTTTGTGCTTCATGAGGGGTGTAGGCTGCTCTGCAGTATGACGAAGTGGGCCTGTGTGCTGTGCAGAGTCCCGTCAAGATGGACTTTGAAGGGGCAGTCTTTTCAAACCTCACCCTGTTCACACAAAACATCTCCTTCCACTACCAGACCCTGGTGGCCGGGCAGACGTACAATGTGGTCATACGGGCAACCAATAATGGGGCCCAGAGGCTGAATGGCACAGCCACCAGTGACGGAGTTGAGGTGAGCCACATCCTCGAGGCATTCCACATTGCACCTTAGCCAGCCCAGAAGGAATGACCTGTGCTCTGGATGACCTCCCAGCATCAGCCATGTAGCTCCCTGCATCCTCCCTGTGCTGATGCTCAAGGCCATACTGTGTAAAGCCGTTTTGAGGCATTGCAAGCATGATGCCATACCCCTCACATGCCTCGACTTGTAGGAACGACTGCAGGAGGCTGTGACTGGCCTACACAGAGTGACTGGGCCCTGCGCTCAGCCTTTGATGTAGCACATACGCAGCTGTGGCTGATTTTTTCTGGCCAGGCAGAAGCATGGGGCGAGCTCTCCAGCCTGATAAGTGTCACCTGCTGTGCAGGTGGATGACTCACCGCCCGAGATGGGTCAGGATGGCCAGGTGTACAATGCGCCTGACTGCAAATTAGCGCTCACCCAGTCGCAGACAGACACGATGTGGTAAGCCCATCCTTCCCTCTGTGTCTTAGTTCCAGCCTGTATGGAGCATGACAATTGCTAAGCCCTGAAGTGTACTTGTATCGCTGTTATAGCAGGCCGCCCCTCTGAGGAAGGATAGTAGTTGTGTGCGCTGCGCCCAAACTCTGAGCTGCAGGGTCAAGATATCTGCCTGTCTACACGCCTTATTGAAGCTCTACACTTACCATTAAGGCTTCCTTTCTCTGTGATGTCTGCTGCATCAAGCACTGTGCCTGTATGGATCTCAGGTTTCTGCAGTGCCATGGCATGAGAGATGGGCATCAGGAAAGCATTTGTGATGTGTACAGGCTGTGCTGGAGCAAGTTTGTGGACCCGCAGACGCCCATTGTGCAGCAGTACTACCAGCTTTACCTGGACGCAACCTCGGGCGATGATGTCCCAATCACGTCCCAAGTGAATGTCAGTGTGCAAGCACAATCTGCTGTAGCTACTGGCCTTCAGCTCCAGGTGAAATCCCTTCTACTTTTGTATGTGCGTCATGTGCTGCTGTGCCTTCTGACATGCACTTACTGCTTCTGGCTGTTCAGTGGACAATGTCAGCTCTCCCACGCAGCTGCATTGCCTTGTGCCTTTGCACAGCCAAACGGGCGGGCTCTCATGAGCAGTGCTCTGACAGGGGCAGGCGTGCCACTTTGCTCTTGGCCTTTTACAGTGTCCTGCCTGCCTTTGTGCTAAGGGCTGACAGGTGCATGTGTGCTGGCAGTATGGGCAATCTTACTACATTGCTGTCAGCGCCGTGAACGCGGCTGGGCTGACCGGGACAGTGAAATCCCAAGCTATTGCGATTCAGCGCGAGAGCCAGAATCTGGCTCCCGGCAAGGTGGCTGCCATTGTGGCGACCTCGGTCCTGGGCACTGGCATTGCTGTTGCTGCCTTCACCATATGGATCACCAGCCGAAGGTGTGCAGGCTTCTCTGCCTGCACAGATGCTACAATGCCTCTACACTGACTTTATTCTTGAAATTGCATAATCACGGAAGTCATTTAAACCATGACAGAGTGCAATGTCCACAACAGTGAGATTGAGACGTTCTCGACAGATCCATGAGTCAAATATCACATTTGTGCATTGCAAGCAGTGCACAGATGATGCTGCTCTTGCCTGTAGGGCATGTAGAGGATCATGTTGCCTAGAGAGGCCTCTGTGGAAGTACTGCTACCAAATCCATGATGACAGGTTGCTGCCTGCGCCGCAGGTCGCACAAGAGCCGCATGGCGCGCAAGAAGCTGCGCAGCCAGAACGAGCAGATGAAGGCGCTGATGAGCTCGCTGATGGCGCGCCAGGGCGAGGGCGGCCAGCACAGCGTGGACCAGCTCATGCATGCGCACGAGCTGGCGTTCGTCATGACTGACATGGAGGGGTCCACTGCTCAGGCTTCCACCAACCCTGCTGCCTTCGAAAAGATTCAGCAGGTCCATGACATGGTGAGAGCAAATTCCTTACCTTTCAACTACATGAAGTGAGCACCAGCATTCCTGTTGGCGCAAGTCCTGGGATATTGCGCTGGTGTCCTATGCCACAGATATAGCACCTACTGGCTGGTCCTGTTGTACTACCTGCTAGATCTGTTGTCTTAGAGGTCTGGCAGCCATCACAAGGGATGTGTCTGTACAGTACCTTATCTTGTAGAGTATCTCATAGTGGAGGACATGGCTTTGCAGGTCATGCGGGAGGGTATACGGGTGCACGGTGGCTATGAGATCAACACGGAAGGGGACTCCTTCCACATCGCTTTCATGGATGTTGTGGAGGCCATCAACTTTTGCATGGAAGTCCAGTACAGGTGGGACTATGATCAGTGATGTGACCAGGATTCCCATGCATCATGGCCAGCTCAGATGCCTTGGAGAGCTGCTTTTCAGAAGGCCTGTAGGAAGGCCTCTGCTGTGGCCTGGCCAGTGATTGATTTGCTGGCACAAACACCTCACGCGTTCTGCAGAAGCCTGCCCAGGACAACCCCCTGCAAGGCATATGACAGTGATATAAAAAAGTTGCAACACCGAAGAACATGCACACATACAACCTGAATATCTTCATTGTGCGTCTACAGGCTGCTGCTGGACACTCCTTGGTCAAAGGCTATCATGAAACTGCCCTTCTGCAAGGAAGTGTACTCCCCTGATGGAGAGCTGGCTTTCAGAGGACCCCGCCTCCGTATGGCCATCCACTTTGCTGTGGAGGGCACCGTTGCCCACAGGTACTTAAGCCTTCATGCTTATGCCTTCATGCAAACCCATGCAGAACTGCTCCCTGCTGTGTCTTCTGTTGCAGTGATGTGGTGCCCTAATGATGTTTCCTAGGCCAGTCAAATCCACTGCTGGAGAGTTCCTTTGTTATCTCTTGGATAGTGGGGGAGGCGTGACATTGCTGTGCAGGCTGCATCAGCTGACCAAGCATAGGGTTTTCACGGGGCCAGGGTTCCAGGTGGCGGCTGAGCTGGGCGAGGCAGCCAATGGCGGGCAGGTGCTGCTCTCGCAGGATGCCTGGCTGCGCCTGCAGGACCGCATGCACGAGGCCAGCTTCCCAGTCGTGGAGCAGCTGGGCAGCTACAAGCTTAATGCCTGGCCTGTGCCACTGCCTGTCTACCAGGCATGCCTACCTTCACTCCCTACAACTGACATGCACCACTGTTGAGTTCTAAGAGGTGCACTCCATGTCAGATGTAGCTGCAGAGCTTGGCTATATGACTGCCTTTCCCAGAACGCAGTGAGGTCTCTTGGTCTGCGCTGTGTTGCCTCCTGACCTGCCATGCTGCCGGTAGATCTCCATAGTGCGGAAGGGCAATTGTATGCGCAAGCTGACAGGTCCATAGCCACTGCAAGACACTTTATTGCAAGTGCAGCTTCTGTCAGGACAGGCAAGCCATCTGTCAGGCATTGTTTGTTCGGCAGCCTTTTACGGTGGCACAAGCAAGACTGCTGAAGTGCTGTCATGCTGCTGCAGATAAAGAGGCTTGCCCTGAGGCCTCTGCCTCGGGTTTTTGGACCATTGAGAAAGGTTGAGTTGGAGCATCCAGGCGCAGGCTACCTCATCACATGCCCTCCAGACCCTGTAGCCTCAAAGGTGCTTCACAAGCACACTCTAGAAGGTCACACTGCTTGCATCTGGGATGAAGAGCAGAGTGAATGCACAATGGCATGATGTATGCAGATGCTGGAACACAGATGGAGTTGCTCTGCAAGCCTTTCATGTCAGCAGATGATTTCGTCGTCATGCAGAGCTACGACGTCTCGCATATCTAGCATTTGCATACATTACAGACATGAATATCATGAGGCTGCGTGTGAATGCCAGAAGCAGCCCCTGTCCCTGAGTGATTTAGTTTCGTGTGCTCTGCGCAGACGCTATCCTTTGTGGCGGTGCGACTCACCCTAAGCGAGGCGCAGAAGGAGCGCCTGCAGCCCCAGCCAGTCACTGCCAGGCGGCTTGGTGTGAGCACCACCACCACCACAGCGGGCAAAGCGCAGACCCCGCTGGGCGTTGCACCCGCCACGATCCGGCAGCTGCAGGATCTCATATTCATTGCAGCGCAGCAGTTCCAGGGCTATGTCTTTGATGTGAACAATGAGGAGGTGCTTTTCCTCTTGAACCAAGTCCTGTCCATGCACACTCGTGCGCTTGCCTTGCGTGTCATGTCCCCATAGACAATGTGCAGCGCTTGCATGCCAGTGACAGCACTCAATTGATTTCTGGCTCATGCCTGCTAATGACGCTATCAACAGCAAAAGATATGTTATCTTGCCTGAGCTCTGTCGTGAGCCCATGGTTTCGAGCATTGTTGTTTCGATTGGGCATACAAGAGAGAATCTACTGAGTTATGAGCCGCATGCAGGGGATGTGCAGCGTGGCCTTTGCGTCACCGCTGAGCGCTGTGCGCTTCTGTCACATCGCACAAGTGGCGCTGTTATTCGCCAGGTGGCCGGCCGACAGCACCGCGCTGTGCGGCGCTGACGTGTACAATGTGGAGGGGCGCCTCATCTTTGCGGGACCCAGGGTCGCCATGGCTCTGCACACCTCCCACGACTTCACGTGAGCCCGCCCTCACAACATGCACTCAGCATGACATGAGTGCAATCGCTTTTACCCTCTTGACAGCAGTAACACATCGCCATGCAGAATTGTCCTGCATCCATCTTTCAAACAAGCTATGCTAATTGCACCAGAATACACAGAGTTTGACGTTCTAGCTGAATACACAAAGACAGAAGATGACAGTACCTGATTCCGTGTCTCATTAGGCATGTCCATAATGGCACAAGCAATCTCTTGAGGACAGGACTCATTGTAGCTGATTCTGCCCGCAGTCATGATATTGAGCCGGGCAGCCACAGCTGCCAGCGAAGGATGGTCTTTGGCGGAGACGCCGTTGCGCTGCCGGAGGACCTCGCTGCCTGTGCGAACGGCGGCCAGGTGGTGCTGTCTGAAGCTGCTTGGTCAGCCGTCCAGGAGCAGCTGCCGGGCGCCTGCCAGGTGATCCTCTCATCTTGCTTCTTGAAGTCAAGCATATCCAAGGGGTCAGGCACTGCAGGACTGTCGTTGCTCCCTGCTTCTTACAAAGTCACCTCGCCTTGTCCAGTCTGTGAGCCTCATGTCTGATGACACAATCCCTTACAGCTCTGGACAGTGCAGCTTGGCTTTGCAAAATGCAAGAGGCAATGGCACTGGACAGCTGCAAATGAGTGAGTCCCTTTGTAAACTTCCTTTGATGCCCTGCAGTCCATCAGCCTGGGCGTGCACTGCGTCAGCGACGCCTTCCCCGAGGCCATGCTCCTGATGGAGGTCCTCCCGGCGCTGCTGGCGTCCCGGGACTTCCCGCGCCTGGCCACCGCGCGCATGCTGGAGGCGGGCTACCGCGACTCTCCCCACCCCTCCTCCGTCGCCATTGTCTTCGTCATGGTACGCTGCCGCTGTGCTTTGCTTTACATGCACCGGTCACCTCTTGTCAGTCTCTTTGTGCTCGTCATGGTCAAGCATTTGTCTTTCGGCTACTGCACTCTCCACACCCCTCCTCTGCCGCCATCGTCTTTGTCATGGTAAGTCATGCAATCTGTCACGCTCGACAGGTCGCTGCTTACCTGTTTTGAGTCCCATTATGCCCAGCATCGTACATCACTCCCACACCGCGCTTTAAGTAGGCAATGGACACCCGCACAACGTCTATCATCTGATAGGCCTGGCGTCACGGCCATATTTGCCCCCGTTGGACATTCAAGTGTGGTACTATCAAGAATGATTATGTCAGCGTCATGGAGGGTTGCCTCAGATGTGGACTCTGGTTTGCCATTGAGGTGAGCACATCTTATGACGCCAGCTTGGCTTGACATGCAGCCAGCCAAGCCGAGCGCCGTGGCAATGGCGGAGAGCGCTCAGGAGGTGGACGCGGAGATGGTGGACATCATTGAGGCGTACAATGTGGCGCTGGGGCGCTACGTGCGCCTCGTGCGCGACACGCTGCCCCTCTACAGCGGCTACGAGTGCAAGGAGCCCGAGCCCGGCAAATTCACTATTGCCTTCCCGTGAGCCCTTCACCCATGCTCATGACGCCAACTGACCAGCAGCACATAGAGCAAACTCTGTGGTGCATTTGTTGTCCAGATTTCCCATTTGGAATGTCACTTGCTCTATAGTCAGAGGGGACTCAGCTGCAGTGCAGCAGGCGCTGCTCCAGGCATTGTTAGGTTGCGTCACCAAGTGCAGGCACCTCCCACATTGCAGAACTGGGAACTACATATGTGTGCAATCTGTGTAGGAGCCTGGAGAAGGCTGTGCGCTGGTGCGCAGCTGCACAGGTCGCGCTGCTTGACACACAATGGCCTGAAGCTCTGCTGAAGCTGCCCGACTGCGCCCCCGAGACAGAGCCGCTCTTCAGGAAGCTGATCTTCAAAGGCCTGCGCATCCGCATGGGAGCCTCCTTTGGCAGCGGCCTCATCAGGAAACCCCTCAACACAGGTTTCTTTTAGCTCTCAGGATTCCGTTGCTGTTTGGTCACCTGTTCTGACAGCACCCTTCGTTGCACAATCAGCTTTGCTGACAGGAAGGACAGCATCTACATGCACCTGCATTGAACTAAAAGGTAACCTTTGTATGTGGCAACTGACAAAGCAGGGCATGCGTGCAGGGAGGGCAGACTACTTTGGCACCGTGTCAAATCTGGCAGCCCGGGTGGCTGGTCTGGCAGCGCCTGGCCAAATTCTGGTGGAGGGCAGGGAGGCCTTCCGCCGGGAGAAGGACTGGCGCCGAAAGAACGACATGATCACCCTGCCGCCTGACCCTCTGGGCAGCCCCAAGGGCATGCCTGGAGGGAACACTGACATAGTGCTGGAGCAGATTGGGTACTACCTCCTGAAGGTGTGACTGCAGGACTCCTGCCTTCACTTTGGACACATCATGGCACTTGTATTTGATTTAATCTAGTGAAAACAAGTCCTTGCCACACCAGCACTGATCTGGCTTCTGAGAGGGCTTTTAGTCAATGCTGAGTTCCCCTATATTGAGGGGAAAAGCAGTGAGTTGAGCAGGCTGTATGTAGGGCTGCAGCACCAGCATTCCATCCCAGAGCATTCTACACCGTGGCCATGGAGTAGCGTGACCGTCTCTGTTAATTCCTTGGCTATGAATGCAGGGTCTGGAGGACCCTCAGCTCATCTTCCAAGCCGTGTCTGCCGGCCTGGCAGGGCGGCGCTTCGCAGCGCCCAGCACAGGCATGCGCGTGCACTTCCTGCCGCGGCGCGCGCGCTTCAACGTGACGAGCTCCTTTGCGAGCGCGACCAGCGGCTCGGGCGACTCGGGCGGCTCGGGCAGCGGGCGCATGATGCCTTTAAAGCTCCGGCACCTCCTCAACCTGCCCAGCCAGACCGGCATGGTAAGCCTTGACTGCCATCTGCCTTGCACAAGCCAAAGCCATGCAACTCCTTCCTTTGTGAGGCTGTAGCCGCATGTCTGAACTTTGGCATAAGCTGCTTGGGGAATGCTGAGTCCTTGAGCCCAGCACAGGCAGCATCAATGCACACAGAGTCATGACGGGTGATGGACGTGCAGAAGGATGGGCGATCTCAGCGGAAGCCCAACGGCATTCCGCAGGCGGAGCTGCAGCCGCGCGCCAAGTCCCTGGCAGGGATCGAGCAGTCTGGCCCCTCTGAGCTTGTAATCTACAGGTTTGTGTTCTACCCACCCATCTGACTGTCTCCTTGTTTGTGCAGTCAATAAAGTGTAGCAAGCCACACGCCTTCGGTGCAATTTCCTTTCAAAACTCTTCTCTCACATCACTGTCCTCTTGCAAAGGGTCAGCATGCTTGACACCGGTAGTAAGCATCTGCGAAGCTGCGTGTGCACTCACAAGGACAATGGCCTTGCTGTGCCATGTGTATGCTGCAGCTTCTTCGCTGTTGTTGCTCGGTGTCAGCTGTGCATGTGACTTCACACTTTGAACGCTTGGGCAGCTCTGCGCTCCTGTGATGATCTTTGATGCCCAGATGGCACTACGTGTAAACCCATCGGTATTCCAAATTGTTACAGGTCAGTCAATTACACGTGCGTGCAGGTCTCCTCCCAGCGGGCTGTCCCCGTGGGGGTCCTTTGCGGACAACATGTTCCGGAAGGTGCGCATCAGCGGGGCGGCGGCGCTGCAGGGGCGTTCCCCGTTCCACTTTGGCGGCCCCGCCTTCCACGGCCGGCGCAGCAGCCGCTGCAGCAGCGAAGCCGAGCTGGCCATCGAGGAAGTACGCTCCCAGCCCTTCCTCGCTGTGAAAAGAATTGCTCCAAAAAGAATTGCCCCAAAATGCACTACCAAGTGAGAGGAGGGTGCCCGGAGAGACCTGCTGTTTCGTCCCGGGGTCTATGGACTGAGACCAATGAGGCTTACTTTTGACGATGGCCTTCGGGACGGCATGCAGCATGGAAGCATTCTGATTGACAGGCCATTTCCCCCCTGCTGGAGGATATTCTGTGCATGGACGGTCTGTGCAGAGGAGTCTGCTTCACGAGGCAAGTCATTCAGCGTGCATGCTGCCTTGCACACAGATGGGCTGGTTCAGCAAAGAGCAAGGTTCTTTGGTCTCAGTGCCATCTGATGCCGCCTTGTCGTGCTGGAAGGTTTTCTTCCAGCCCCCGCGCTGCGCCAGCCCTACAGAATTGAGTGGGCTCATAGTACCGTCAGGGGCCGCAGCACCTGCTGCAGCACACCCCTTGCTGTCTCCAATCCCCACCACATCCCGCACCTCTCAAAACAATCTCACCCCTCTCATGATTATGAGTGACAGAAGATGGACGAGCGCACTAGTCTCTACACTGCGGACATCAGCAAGGAGTATTGAGCAGGTCGGCAATAAGTACTTGGAAGCCTCCTGCACATGCTGCACTCTGCCGAGAGCTGTCTGCTGCGATCCTCTCTGATCCCGGCAATGTTTGGCATCACCCACGAGTAGGCATCAAAATGCCAATGTGCCGGGGCGGATGAGCCTCCTCGGCAGGCAGCAAGCCGGCCCAGCAGCAGCCTGTGCGGGATTGCGATACTTCTATGTCTTAGTCTGGCATGAAGCCACTCTTGTGATGATACTGAAGCCAGGATCCTGCTGCGCAGGGCCGCGAGAGCCTGCCCAGCTACACAGCGAGGCGCCACAGCAGCGGCGTGTGCGGGGAGGACGTACTGGTCCCCGTCGCGCTGGACATGGCCTCCGAGGACGGCTCGGGCGTCCTGGCCAGCACACCCTCTGGTTCCCTATACCTGGACCCATCTTCACCCTCAGCCACCGCTCGCCAGCACTGTGAGCAGCCACCCTCACACTTCATGCCCTGTTGTAATCTGGTATGCCTGTCTGGAGAGAGCGCCCCCTGGCAGCTTCTGCCACTGCCTGCCAGCACTGAAAGACCTTGTAACTATGCTTCAGCTCCCATCAAAACTCTGGCATCATCCCTGGTTCAGGAAGCTTGCCTCAAGGCAGCCTTTGTCTGGGGGACCCTCACTGCCCTTGCACCACCTGCTGCGCTGTTTGCCTTGAGCATACACAAGGGCTTGTGTTGTCCTGACATGTGGGTTATGACCTGTGCAGCTGTGTTTGCGCGGGTCCGGCGGTCAGAGGCGGGTGTGGACGACAGAGCGGGAAGCAGCGGCTGTCTAGACGAGGGCGCGAGAGGCTCCGCGTCGGGCATGCTGGCCCGCATGGCGGTTGCCAAAGCAGGCAACTTTGGCCGGTCATGGAGCGCTGTGGAACGGCCCTCGCCCCTCTCCGAGTCAAGCGGTAAGGATTTTTCTGGCACTCCTGGACCTGCTAATTTACCTGACCTCACTTTGCAATGCCTTTGGTGGTGCTGCAGTGGCGATGCAGCCCGAAAGCAGCGCCTTGTTGTCATGAATGCTGGTTGCAGAGTAGAGGCTGGCGCATGGATTTACTCAGGAATGCTTGACATGTGATGTGTGCAGGGGCAGCCAGCAGCGCAGGCGTGCATGGGAGCATCTCTGCTCCAATAGGCGCGCTGCACCCTGACCGGTGGAGGAACAATCCCATTGCAGATGAAGGCCAAGTGGCCTCTTCATCCTCACGGGACGAAAGCTTCACCAATCAGGTACTGTCACTTCCCTCCAGCATGCAGCCGCAGTGATGACTTCATCACCTTTTGCAGAATGGGAAGTGACCATCATACCTGAGTGCAGTTGTTGCCACTCTACCTTTGTGCGTCCTGCCAGGCGCAGATAGCACACTGTTCTTTGTGGCATGGCTGGGGGACCTGCAAAGAGAACAATGACTGCTTTGCAGGACAATGCGAGGCCAGAGCTGCATGCAGAGAATGCTGCGTACGCTCGGGAGGTTGCAGAGCTGTTTGCCTCCAGCCGACGTGGCATAGACAGGAGTGCCACGGGAAGCTTCTCCTCCCCAGCAGCAGTGAGAACGCCCTCTGCCGGGTCTGGGCTCCCAGCTGCCCGGCAAGGGCCACCGGGCTTGGGGACCATGAGTCAGCCCATCCAGGCAAGCGCCATGTGTGCCAACTTCATCAGGGGAGTGAGGATGGTCTTGCTGCAGCAGGCTGTGCCCAGAATTTGATGCTAAGACTACCTGCTGCGAACCCTCTGACACCCTCATGACATTTCTGGATGTGTCGCCTTGCATCAATGACGCGTATCAAGTCTAGGCTTGATGCCTGAAGAGATGTGCTGCTGCATGTGCAGGAGAGCAGCCGCGGGAGTGGCAGTATACAAAAGCCACAGGACCGCAGCAGCAGCTCTCCTGCAAACCTCAGACGAGAGGATGTGCTCATCGCAGACCAAGCAGCAGGCATCAGGCCAAGAGCTGTAACTTCAGAGGTATGCCTCCTTCAGCAGTGCCTGTGAAAAAAGATACTTTGCCTATTGTGCTTTGCACTTCAGGCTCTGATCAGTAAGGATGTGGCTAGTACTTGAGCCTGACAGTGCCTTATGTATAGTCTGTCTTACAGACTGACTGATGCTGCATCTGAGCTGGGAGCACTGCGCAGAACGAGACGCAGGCATACGCGGGCAGACGGCGCAGCATATCGTGGCGCGATCGCAGCGGCCTGTCGGTGCTGCCGCTGAGCGATGAGGATCCGCAGGGCATGGTGTCCCGGGAGCGCAGCTACCAAGGCTTCCTCCCCGACGTGCACGAAGAGGTGAGCGCTCACTTGAGGGAGTACACCCACCTCTGTTCCAGTGGGAGATTCTTTTGCAGGCATGGCGTCCTTGGCTTTGTCATGCAGGCTTTCTCCAGAAATGTGTGAGAGCATGAGGCAAAGAGAGATATGGAAGAGGTTGCCTGCCAAATCAAGGCATGTCAGAGGTCTGAAATACGGCCGAATTATGCAAGAGGAGCAGCATGCATGCACTGCTGTGCCATGGCAAAAGCAGGTCTTGACTAGGTGAAAGCCCTGCTCTTGTAGAGTGAGCGAGCTGACTTGAGCTGCTGACGCTGCAGATGGAGCTGTCCCAGGACCAGCTAGGAGCCCACATTGGGAGTAGGTCCAACTCACTCGAGTAGTGAGAGCGCTAGTCAACAGTATACAGCGGCTCAAAGACACTGTCCTCTCTCCCGGAGAGCCGCACAGTCACAGCAATGAGCAGGAGTGGTACGAGAGCACAGGAAGGGCAGAGACAGCTGACTTGACAGCGTGTGTACACTAGCGGTCATTTACCATGTTGCTGAGGTCTTTTGGTGCGCGAGCGTGCGTTTTGGCGAGTCAATCAGAGTGTCAATTCATGGGCCGAGGAGAGCGTGTGCATCCAGTATTGCTCTTGTGTGCCGTGAGTAGTTCCCGAGTCGTGTATTAGTGAGCGCCTTGCATGGTGCGGCTGAGCTTGTCATGCCATCACTTGTGGCAACTATGCCCCTGCAACTATCGTCATAGAGGATGATCAGATCCCACAGTCCTAGGCCTAATGGAAATGAAGGTACCCTCCAATGACAATTCTCTAGGAAGGCGGTTGTGCAACCTATAGGTTCTAACTAGCTAGCTAGCCTCAAGATTCTAAACACTGTGCGGCTGCAAGAGGAGCTTTCTTGATGAAGGGGCTGGTCATGGGAGGGATGGTTCTATTAAGGAGTGCCATACTTCACCAAGAATACTGTTGCGAAGATGGGCTGTAATTTCATTACGGTGCTAGGATGTTTTGTTTGCCTGTAGGCAGCTGCTTGTTCCCAAATGTTGAAGGCAACTGTCTACAGGTACAATATCATATCAATTGATGCCCTGTTGCCCATATCGGGGTGCCCGACAGCAGGCTGGCTGTGCGTGCAGCAGGTCTAGGCTATGAGCTGCAAGCCATGTAACGCCAGCAAGGGCTTTGCCATATCTCGTGCCTGAGCTTGGGGATGACCACCACGCAGTTACGGTGTATGACACAAAAACTTGACTGCAGATGAGAAGGTGTCAAGGTTCCAACTTTCTGGGAAGAGGCCGGAAGCTGACCGAAAGATCCAACTTAGTTCTTGAAGGCACGAGAGTCTTAAAATCGATCATCGAGCTCAGACCATGGAGTAACCGTACTGGGATCAATACTTGAACTTATCCTTAAATCATCCCTCGCATGCAAGCACTTTCCACCGGCGTGCTGAGTCCAGATTGTGTCCAAGGAGGACAGCGATGCGGTGCCCAGGAGGCCCTTGTTCCCTCACTCTCAGGCTTGACCTTGCAAGGCTTGCCAGATCCGGTTATCAGGGGGTATGGAGATGCAATCGCCCGACAGCTAAGCACCTGAGAGCCTTTGTCAGTAGCAACGTTGGCCTCTTGGCAGTTGCCTTCCGTCCCGGAACGGAGAGCAAACTCAGGTCACCAGTTTCCCCCGCTCAGCAGTCACTTACATAGCAGCTGTGACCTGAGAAAAACAGGTTGCATAGCAGGCATCAGGGCAAGTCCTTGCATGGCGAGATGCATGTCAACTTAGCTGTGACAATGCTGTCATGCAGCCCGCCAACAAAACCGCCCGCAGCAGATATAGGCTGGGAAGACTTTTGGAAGGTGCAACTTGACCCACGTAGGCGAATGACAAACATCATCATGGCCGTCCACTTTGCTGCATTCATAGCCCAGGTTCTGGCCCGGAAGAAGCTTGCGCTCTGGGGATTCCAGGTGCCTGCCAACACTCACTGGGGATCACAGTGTTGCATTGATGTTGCTGCAATACTGCGTACACACTCAATCTGACAGCTTCGCAGGTATCTGCACTGAGCGACCCTGCCAGTGGTGTCATTGCCTGAATGCTGGACCATGCGCAGGACAAAATGAGCATCAGGGCTGGCTATGGGTTGCGCGGCGCCTCATTGCGCACCTTGCGCCTCATTGCACCTACAGTTGGATACGCCAATTTCTACCACTTCTTTCTCAACATGACGATGTTCAACTACATGGGATCGAATGTGGAAATTCTGTCTGGCCATCCTCGTATGTTGGCTGCCTATGTAATGTCAGGCCTGACAGGCTCCCTTTGCAGCATGGCTTGCAAATCACCTGCGTTTGCTGGGGCCTCAGGTAACCCTCCACCACCGTCATGGTCTTGCATGCGAAAACTTGTCAGAGTGGGGCCTCATTTGGGCCTACAAGGTCTGAGTGCTTATGCAGCTTCTTGACTCGCGACATCACCACTACAATATCATAGTGTAGGACCTGCCTATAGAGTGTCACCCTTCCATCACGGCATGGAAAGGGATCTTGAGGGAAAACTTTCATGTGATTTTGGTGAGTGAATACCCTGCACACCTGAGGTGTGCCATGTCTCCTTTGCAGCTGCCACCTTTGGTGTAAGAGCTGCTCAAGTAGTATACTACCTGCGGCACAAGCACTTCCGGCCTCAAGGCCTGGCCAACACAGCAGCTATGTTGGGAGGCATTGGATTTGATCTTAACACCATCCTGATCCTGAGCCTGGGCTCGCCCCACTTTGACAAGTGGTGCGCCCCTAGACCCCCAGGGCTGCTACTAGTAAGACTTGGCCAGCACCAATAGCAGCTGTCATCTCACATTGCATGTCATCAGCTGTGCTAGCAGCTTGCGAGTCTACACAAAGCATGGTGTTTGCATGCTTGACATGCATGCTGAAATAATGCACTTGCATACATATGTTATTTGAACACAGACCACTGTAATGTTGTTTGCCATATCCTCGCACATGTTTCAGTGTGAATAAGCCAGCGCTGACAACATGCCGACATTCAAGCCACAACGAGAGCAAAAGCAGAGGTCAATCATGAGATGTGGTGGGTATTTACAGGGGAAGCTTGGGAGGCATTATGGGAGGCGCTTTGACAGCATACTTGCTTGGGCCTCATATCGAGACAGAGGGGACAGGTGAGAGTGTTGACAACACCATCTACTGCGACAACCCACCCCTTCAGATATTTCCAGAAGACGAAACGAGGGCGGTTGCGGAGTACATCTGGGCAAGGCGAAGTGCCTGGCCCCCTTGGAGAAAAGCTAATTGAATCCTGAAGTCTGGAAGGGGGCATGCCGCAACTGCTTCTGGACCCTGCAACTTCTGTACAACGAGGATCATGGTGTAAAGATGGAGTCTACCACAGTGTGTCTCATGTGACAATGCTAAGGGAGCCTCTTAGCAAGGCCACTGCTTGTCCCGTGGTCCCTGTGTGATGACCATCTCATGGCTGCAACTGATTGATGCTTGCTACTCATCTTGAGGGTGTCTCAGCAGCCTTGAAGTTTGCCTCCATCTCTTGCATGAAGCAGGCCAAGGTGTAAAGGGCTGCACTTTGCTAAAGGCAGGAAGCTCCTCACGACGGTCTGTAGATGAGTTTGGACATATTTGAATTGCAAAGATGGTCTGCTATACGGCGCACACCCGGCGCGATGCATGAGCCGGCGCAGATTCCTGGCGCAGTTAGAGGCGTCGAAAGCTGGTGACGGAGTCAAGGCTACTCCGATACCGCTCACGTGTGTCATACTCCTGCAAAGTTACCACTACCCCTCTTCGTCCTTGGCGAAGCTGAGGAGCCGATTACTCATAAGGAATTGTGATCTGTAAGGCCCCATGCACTTGATGCTGGGCTTTCCTCCTCCGAAGGAGCTGGCGTGCATGGGATGCCGCAAGTAAGGCTACCAGATGTTGGGGACCCACAGCAGGAATCTGTGCCCAATCGCTCTCAACAAGTCAATATTACAACGCATCAGTATAGTTGGCATAGCTAAGCCGTATAGACGACTGCCAGCGTCCAAGTGTTGCCCTATTGCCGGCGAGCGGCGCTCTGCAGATCGTACTGCATGGTCGCAGGAGCAGCAGGCACACGCGTCTGTGCCTAAGCAGCAATATCTTGAGCATGCTCAGGAAGCCGTAAGCTCCTCGGATCCTGAAGTAGATGTCGCAAGCTTACTGGATACTTCTGCCATTCACTTCACTCTTCCGTGTTGCACTTCAAAAGGCGTGCTGGTACTCTATATCTCCAATCAAAAGTCACCAGAATCAATGTTGCAGGTGTGGCACGCAGCATCTGCTGTTGCTGCAGAGTTCCAGGACATTGACCTGCTGGTGGCGCACAACCTGAGGCGTGTACAGAATGCAATGCGGAATGCCAGACTGGGCCCGCACCACTTTGCAGGGTCCACTGGCTACGGCCACGGTGATCTGGGCCGCTCTGCACTAGATGAGGTCTGCTGCACGACGTGTCCTGTGTCTCCACTGCAATGCTGAGTATCGCCCATGCCGGATTCTGGGGCTGTGCATGCAGGCGTTGCATGCACATGGGATTGCCTTGATCACCCCTCTCTCATCACCAGCGAATGAGAGAGAGGCTCTGCAGGCCCATGCTCAGTAGCACCCGATGCAACCGAAATATAATGCTTACATAAGCAGCCCTCACGCAGGGGTCATGGCCCTACAATGTGCTCCAGGAGCATGACACCTTTCTGTAGAGTAGTCTTCTGGATGCAGATCATGGCGGAGGTCATGGGAGCGGAGGCAGCGCTCATGCGCATTCAGTTTGTCTCGGGCACACATGCCATTGCCACAGCGCTGTTCTCAGTGCTCCGGCCCGGAGACGAGCTGCTGGCGGTGGCCGGGAAGCCCTACGACACCCTGGAGGAGGTCATAGGGTTGCGGGGGACCCCAGGGCATGGCAGCCTGAAGGAGTGGGGGGTCTCCTACAGAGAGCTGCCCTTGACGGCTGACGGCTCAGTGGACCTTGAGAATCTGCCTGGAGCTGTGACTGCAAGTAGGCACCCCTGCCCCCAAGCCGGACCTTGCATGCTATTATGATGCCAGATGACATCCATGTGTTTGCTGGTCCCATTGCAAGCTCGCAGTGCCTGCCCGGGACAGTGCTCACGCAGGCCGACTATGCATGCCTTGCAGCATTGGTCTGTGTGAAGTTGTAATGGTCAAAGCAACATGTATTCGAGCCGCAACAGCTGGATCCTAAAGGGCTGTAGTGTTACCGCAGAGACGCGTGTGGCGCTCATCCAGAGGTCCTGCGGATATGCCCTCAGGCCGACGCTCAGCATTGACGCCATAGAGGAGACAATTCAGGCCATCAAAGCGTGCAGCTCCGAGTGCATCGTGATAGTGGACAACTGCTATGGCGAGTTCACAGAGAGACTGGAGCCCTGCCATGTAAGTGTGCACCCCTCCATGACCCAGATGTTATCATGCAAGATGATGCGTAAAGCGCCAGCTTGGTGACTCTAATCCTGTTCACACCATACTTGAGGGAGAGCTGCTTGGGATGGTGACGTCTGGCACATCTCCATCAGACAAAGCGCGCATGGTCAAGCTTTCTGTGAGGTTGTCCCAGCTGCCTGGCAGGCAAACTAAGGGACCATTGTGTGCCAGGTAGGAGCTGATCTGGCGATGGGGAGCCTGATCAAGAGCCCCGGGGGCACCATCGTCTCCAGCGGGGGGTACATCGCTGGGCGTGCAGACCTGGTTGCAGCTGCTGCCGCGCGCCTCACAGCCCCTGGCGTGGGAGTTCAAGCAGGCAGCGTCTCCGGCGAGACACTGCGACTCATGGCTCAAGGTACAATCTTCGCTTCACATGTGCTTAGCCGTCATGTGCATCATGCCAGAACTATGGGATGCTGAGCAGCTGCCAGCCGGGCTTGAGTGAATTCTACATGGATTGGTGATGAAGACCCATCATATCCGTGGTGGCTCCGGTTGTATATCTCTGTGCCAGCACCCCTGAACGATTATTACATGACCTGCAGGGTTGTTCCTAGGGCCGCAGATGGTGGGAGAGGCATTGAAGGGTGGGAGGCTCATTGCCAGGGTGATGGAGGCGGAGGGCTACCGGGTGCATCTGCCCACCGGCATGCCAGCAGGCCCCTCCTTCATCACCCCTGTGGAAGTGTGCTCCCGGGATCGCATGATCGCCTTCTGCAAGGCTGTGCAGCGCGCATCACCTGTAGGCTCATATATTGAACCCACTCCAGGTGAGCCTGTTGTCCAGTGATTGCAATGACACCCTGTTTGAGTGAGCGCATCTGGCTCTCTGTCTGCTCAAGCCAGTTCAAGCCACCCTGCTGAGGAGCATGATCGCCTTCTGCAAGGCTGTGCAGCGCGCGTCACCTGTCGGCTCATACATCGAGCCCACCCCGTGTGACAATTCGTGCTCCCGTGACTGCTATTATTTCAAGGGAGGCAACCCGTAGCCTAGGGCCATAGGGCATACACGTGGAAGTCTAGCAGGATCCAAGACAGGGGCCGGCACAGCCACCATGCAATCAGTCTGCAGCCCAATTGCACGACTGTTATGGCTTTGATGAGCGAGCGCATCTGGCTTGCTATCTGCTCAACGCCAGTCATCAAGACGCCCTGCTGACGAGCGGTGCATCATGCTTGCAGGGGTGACGCCAGGGTATGGAGACGAGGTCATCTTTGGAAACGGGACGTTCATTGACGGGAGCACTGCCGAGCTGAGCGCAGATGGGCCGCTGCGGCCGCCGTATGTCGTGTACTGCCAGGGTGGCACCCATTGGACCCACTGGGCCATTGTATTGGAGAGCGTCGTGCATGCTATGCGGCAATGCTGATGATTTAAGTGTCTAGGCAATCGTTTAGGCAAGCTGGAAGGTTGTTTGACCAACCTCATGAGTATTGTTGTGGTCCACAACGATACTCATACCCCTGGTACCCCATCTCCACACAGAGCAAAGTGTCATAATTGGAGCAGTGCACCATGAGAAGGCACTCAGGCTGAACACCATAGCAAGGCTGCGCTCAAGCCTGATGCAACGCAGCACGTAATGCTGAGCTGAATGGCCTGATCAAGAGGGTCATGGACACCTGGAGATCTGTGCAGTTCCCTCCTGCCATGATTGTTGCTTCGAACAGCCTAACCGCCGTGCCGTTACGTCAAAGGACTCTTATAGTCCCTTAGTGCTGTATCCCGTGCGACAGGAGGGAACCATTTCGCTGTAACTTGGGTTGGTTAAGACAGGCATGTGCCGGGAGCACTGAGCGTTGACGAGATAGATTCCGGTCAGCAGCATCAGGTTCCATTCCTGTCATGAGCCACCTCACCCGGTCCTATGCACGTATGGTAAAGAGAAAGTATCCTGACGATGACTGGCACCGTGACCGAGGTGGAGGGTTGCCCCTGATGCTGTCATGATGGGGTCTGGGGCACCAGCCTTTGTCCCTTTCCTCTCTCACGTCTCCATCGTCGACAGCGAGCGGTCTGCGCAAGCTGTCAGCCCATCAGAGCATGACGAGAGGCTAGGGAGCCACGCTAGGGCTGGCACAAGCCAGGAAGCCCTCACCTGTAACGGTTCCAGCCATGCTGGGCAAAAGGCCTCGGAGAGGACCACTGGGGCATGCTACACAGCAGCGCTTCTCAAAAGCACTCTCCTGCTCATGGGATGCAAACCCAGGGTCGCCCACAAGGTGGAGCCATGACCAGACTACAGGCTTTCCATGCTGCAAGGGAAAGCCTACCTTGATGCTGTCTAAAACTTGGGAACAACACCCAAGGTGGATGAGGTAGTTCTGAGGTAGCTCTCCGATACGCAGGCCAGCAAGAATCTCTTCGAGGGACTCACAGCAAAGCTGACAGAGCACTTGGATCCTGGTTGCGCCCTTGGACAAGGCAGGCCTAGCAGCAAGGATCCAGACGGCAAAGGAAAGGCCACTGATGGGCACCTGCCTGGAGCTCTAGACAAGCTTGACATCACTGGCAAGGTGTTGATTCAGCCAGGAGGGTAAGTTTGCCCTTACCTGCTCAGATGTCTCTTCGCTGACCGTGGTCCCTACCTGTTCCTGTTCCAGACTTAGTCCCAGCGTGACCCGCATTGGCATGGTAGAAGCATGAGGTCTGAGGACGGACAGGTCTGCTGACTGCAGGAAAGCCACCATCACGCTGCAGCGCCATGTTTGGGAGCAGCTGGTGATGGAGCACATCCAGGCGTTCACAGACAAGCCTCATGCCAGGGAGGATCTGGCACTGGCCTGCAGGCAAGTCTGCACTGATTCATGACAAGGCTCCCACCAACTGTTGAGACCTTATCACAACCTATCCTTGGCATGCGTACAGGCGTGAGGGCAGGAGCATGCTTGCTGGCTTCATGAACTGTCCGCAAAACCCTAGCCCATTGGGCAATTCCCCTGTCTCTAACACTCATCATGCCCGGCAGCATCTGCAAGCAGCAGAGAGGTCTGGGACTGTGCTCTTGCTGGCCAGCAGCAGCATGTGCAAGAGCACGCTGGCAGCTCTTGTGATGCATACACCGCACACTATGATGCGTCCTGACATGCGTCTCGAACGTTTTCTGGTGCCCTGCAGCATCCGGGAGCAGCGGAGGTCGGTGACAGTGCTCCTGGCAGGCACGAGCGGCACAGGCAAGAGCACGCTGGCGGGCCTGCTGGCCGCGCGCCTGGGCATCAGCACCGTGCTGTCCACCGACTCTGTGCGCCACATGCTGCGCAGCTTCACCCCGCAGGCCTCCAACCCCGTGCTCTGGGCCTCCACCTACGAGGTGAGTGCAGCCCTATACTGGGCTGTATAGACATGTATGTGTGTGGTACTGCCTGCACTGCCTGGTGCAATGGTTAGTGTCTGCAGCTGACTTAACAAGAGCCCATGCACCTCCAACATGAACAAGGGCCAGCTGTGCACACTTGACCTCGGTTGAATGCAGAGCAGGCTTTGCTGAGCATGCATCTGCTGTATATGCACAGGTCCTTGCATATTGTGCATCCCTACTGATCCTCATACCGGTGCTGAATGCAGGCTGGGCACTACATGGATGATGGGAGCGGTCTCAGCGGGGCAGAGAGTCTTCCCGGCTCTGCTGAGAAGGGAAAGGCGCCCGCAGAGGCGCTGCTGCGAGCAGAGAACCTCAAACGCAAGTGCATAAAGGTACCACCCCTCCAGTCCCTAGGCATGATGTGCGTCACAGACGGCGCCCTTTGAGCGGCATTTGTCTGACATGATGGGACTGGCTTGTACTCCTTGTCTGTTGTGTCAGGTACAGCTTCATTGAGGCAGCCATGCAGCACTGCTCTCTGGGTATAAGACGCGGAGTATGCTGTCTTCAAATCTCTATCTTGTCAGTGGTGAGGCGCTGTCTTGCAGGGGTACAAGGCGCAGAGCGAGATGGTGCTGGAGAGCCTGGACAAGCTGATAGGCGCCTGTGAGGGGCGGCGGGAGAGCATGGTGGTGGAGGGCGTCCACCTCTCCCTCAACGCCGTCATCCGCCTCATGCAGAAGCACCCCTCCATCGTCCCCTTCCTGGTCCACATCGGCAACGAGGCCAAGCACCGCGAGCGCTTCGCGGTGAGCGCGCATATGCTCTTCCGCCTCGCAGGCATCATGCTTACATAGACCAGTTGCTCTTTCCCAGTCAGTGCATTGTTCGGCGTCAGTGATTTCGAGCGCTTGCACTGTGTGTTTGCCATGGGTAGTGAGCGGCACCTTCTGTCCCTGAGTTCAAGGAAGGCTGCACAAATCTCACCCTGGTACGGCAACTCAACCTTTTGGCGATTGCTGACCCAGCCTTCTTGCGCGGCCATAGCGCTGGTTGTAGAGAAGTCTGGCTCTGCTTTGCTGGGGCTCTCTATAGTCCTCCGGGATGACATGGTATATCCAAGTGAACACGGCTCACCCAAAGGACTATTCTGAGGTTCAGCATGGCAAAGCCGGAATTTGTGCATACAAGCACTCTGGTCGCCATGAGACTGCAGCTGCCACACGAGTTCATAAGCAACGACGTAAATCATGAGAAGAGTGTAACTTGGCCAGGATAAATTGAGGCTCGGGCGCTGCGCAGGTGCGCGCCAAGTACATGACGCTGGAGCCGACAAAGAATCGCTATGTGCGCTACATGCGCAGCATCCGCGCCATCCAGGACTACCTCATCTCGCGCGCGCAGCGCCATGCCGTCCCCGCCGTCAACAACACCAACGTGGACCGCTCGGTGGCAACCATCCACGCCACCACCCTCGGCTGCCTCAGGCGCCAGGCCAGGGTGCGCTCTGGTCCTAGCATTGACTGGTGCTCAGGGATTGCAGCTTTGCTGAAGCATGCACGAGGAAAAGTGCTAGGTGCAGCTCCCCAAGGCCTGTCTATGCATTGTAAACATCGGTCATGGACAGGTAGCAGGGGTGGTGAATGGTTTTGTCACTTGCCCACAATGCGGGTGATGTGCCCTGGGTAGTGACCTGGACACTGAGTCAAGGTCACACTCCTTGCTGGCTGAGGGAATCCCAGAGTCCTTGCATGCCCATTTTTCTGGCTCCGCTGCTGCAGCATGCGGCTGACTGCTGGACATGGCCTCCTGGATGACTCTGACCGTCATGAAGGAGCAGGCGCACCGCACTGAGTATGACGGCTGCATGAGTGAGTGTGGGTGACAACTTAGACTTATGTATACTGTACAGGGAGAGGTGCTGCTGGATGCGGCCTCCAAGACAACGCCAGCCGTTGCAGAGGAGTATGCGCATTACACGGAGGGCACCTGGAGCAGCAAGGGCATGCTGGAGCTCATCCGGCAGAAGATGTCCGCGGCTGCGCTGGACTCTGACGACCGACCCTCCACATCTACCTCCTCACCCCTTGGTATGCTCCCAAGATCCATTTCTGCAGGCCTGTGTGCGGGGCCTGACAAAGCAATGACTCTTCTGGAGGAGCTGCAACACACACTGGAGTGCTGGCCTTTCCTGTCATAGCTGCTCGAGCCTGCCTGCCTGCCAGGCTGCTGCTGCAGCGGCAGCTCAGATGCACCCTGATACTCACTGTCTGCGCTGCTCAATTTGAGGACTATTGATGCAGCTGGATCCCACATCTTAGTCCCTATTGCTGCGTATGCAGGGCCGCTGTCTGAGGTGGGGGAGCTGAGGGACCCCACCGAAGACACACACAGCATCTATGGTGACAGCGATCTCATGTCTTCGGATGGCCGTGAACAGGTACACAGCCAAAGCTCCTCTGGAAGCCCTTCTGTGCATGGAAGCAGCAGTCCTTCCGTGCAAACCCAAGAACACCTTTGCATACATAAGCCAAGGGTTCTCGGGTTTGCACAAGAACCGCTGCTTCCGTGTGCATGAGATGCCACATGGTGTACACTTAGCCTGACCATGGAAGGGAGGAAGGTAGCGTGGTGGTCAAAGGCGGACGGTCTGTCCCGAGCTTACAAATGCCCTGTGTCATTGCAGGATGACGACCTGGACGATGACAGTGGGTCAGAGGTAGATCCTCGGGAAGAGGGCTCTGTAGCAGACTCTGATGCATCAGAGCACGAGTTTGAGGAGATAGCCTGTACATCAGGTGGCCCCTGAACAGGCCCAGGGTTACATCAGCAGTATTCTCAACATATGCATGTGTACAGAAAAGGCAGCCCAGTGCATGAGCCACCTCTCACCATTGGCAGCATCAGTCCAGCCCACGATAGCTGTACATATCTGAGGCCATGCCAGCCTCCATGCCTGTGATCCACAATCATGCACTGCTCTCAGCACCACAAGAATGGCACCATGGAGCCGAATCAAATGGATATATTGCGAGTCTCGAAGTGTGAAAGCCCTCGTCTGGCGTCAATCCTCCTCTGTGCAGGTGTTCCAGTTGGGCCATACTTTTCTCACCACAGCTGCTGTGTCAGTTTGAGGGGAATAGTTTGCTTGCGTGTGTGTACTCTAGATTTGCACTGTCTTGCACATATTCGGCAGAGGAACTTGGGATGAAGTTGTTGTCTATAGTGCGCACACAATGAGTGAGGAGAGCCATTGATCCTGGCACAAGGCTCCAGGGTAAAACAGCGGGTGATGCTTCAAGGGACAGTTGGAGAGACTAATAATGTTTAAGTTGCCCTATCAAAGGAATGAACGGAGATAGGTGTTTTCTGTGAACAAGAGTGTGTTGACTGGCCAGGAACTTTTATGCCAGCAAAGACTTCACAGGAGATTTCTTTGCAGTACAAAGGCTGGGCTAGAGCAAGTATTCGGTGGTATAAGAAGCTTCAGCTGGCACAGACCAGTGCTCTGAGACCATACATGTAAAACAAAGTATGCAGCAGATCTGGACCCCACAAACAGAAGAGTCCATTCACGTGTATATCACATGTCTCCCACTGGTGAGAGGGCACAATGCAATAGTCAAATCTCACAAGCCGTTGCTGCTGGTCTGCGCCCTTGGGGCATCTGTCTGGTCCTCGCTTGGAAGCACAATTCCAGCCAGGGGTATAGGGTTGTCCAATGCTTGTTCGATCCGGGCCTCCAGGGTGTCTGCAGTGATCCATGTCCTACTCTGCTCTATGAGCTGCTTCCGCCTGAGAGATAGAAAAGCACACATCACATGTTGTTGATAAAGAAGACTTCTCCTCAGCCGGATACACTGCATTGGCGCTCCGAAGGCGCTCATGTGAGGTGTCTCTGCTATGACTTGTATCGCAGCAGCTCATACATGCCTCACATGCTGACAGGAATGCTCCTCCTTTCGGGGGCAGGCTGATTGCTGCAGCTCAAGCCTGCCTTGACCCCAGAAGATTTGGCATGTGGAGGGCGCAAGCTGAATGCTGCACCATGTCATAAAGGACAGGCCAGCATGGGGAAGGGCGTGCCTGCTGTGATGCAGCTTAGCGTATATGTTGTCCCTAGCAGACCGCCATTGAGCATTGGTCTCTTTCAAGGCTGCCTGCACGCATGCAGAAGCAGCTGAACTCCCAAAGTTTCAACACCACAGACAGTCAGCATGTATGGACTGAAGCTGCTGCTATCCTCTCACCCTCTCACATCAAAGGATGTCGCTGGATTCTGTGGTGCAGGTTGTTCAGATGCGATTGGCATAGGTGAGTTCAGTCACCTTCTCAGCAAGGAGCCTCTCTTGCTGCTTGGCATACTTGGCCTGCTGGGCACCCTGTCTGAGCTCCCGCAGCTGCTTGGCTCGCTGCACAAATGCTTCCTGTCTTCTGAAGGCTCTTTCTCGCTTCTCTGCTCTTGCAATTGCCCTAGTCTTGCCCTGCTCATACCACTGGCGCCGGAGATCTGCAGCATGTAGATGCACATCAGTTGGAAGTGTGAACTGTCAATCCTTGCCCACACGTACAACATACAACCTGACATGGAAGCTGCCAGTTCCACGAGCATCATGGCCCTGCAATGGCTTGTCATGGGCACATGCATATACATGATGAGTCCTCCATGACTGCACCTAAATGCATGTCATTCAGCACTACAGCATGTCTGAATCTGACACGCACCTGTCATTGAGCGCTGGAAGTTCTGCTTGGCCTTTGCATGGTCAGAAGGACTTGCAGAGTTGTCTGCAATACCTCTCTGCTGGCCAACTGAGGACGGCATGCTTGCGCTGCTACTGCACTCGGCTGAGCATGGTGCTCCTGCGATGCAGCGCATTCATCGTATAGTACTGACGCGTCTCTGCTGGGAAGGGCAAGGTGTCACTGTTGTACGTAGGGTAGCGACAGTCGCTTACCAGATACTCTGACAATGCCGCCCCCTTGATGAGCTTCGCTTCGGATTAAAGTACGTATCGAGCGAGCTAACGCCTGCCTTGCTGCCATTTATGGGACTGTGATCAATCTCAGCTATGACCAGCTCGCTTACATTCCACACGTATTGCGAGTATAGTGTGCCGCTACAACAATGACTGCATGGAGATCTACTACCAATATTCGGTGGTGATTATATATGTGAAGATGCACCTTGATGTGCCCGATCGAATTCGGCGTTGGGCAAATTGGATTGCCCACTGCCCGTCTTTCGCAAAGGCAGTGCCCATGCAGCCGATATGACCGCATCGCTTTATCATGGCTGTCATGCTATAGGCTTTTGAGTTCACAAAATAACAGGCGGTCCCAGGCGAAGTGATGTGCTCTCGACAGAGTGCTACTTTCTCACAAAACATGGCCCTTGAAAGCAGTACTGTGAGTGCTCCCATTCCCTCCTGATGTTTACAGGGAGTCTATGATGTCACAGATGTCAGAAAATGTAAGGCACTTCCCTTAGCAGGGACGCTGCATGATAAGCTTGGAGCTTTGAGCTTCCACCAAGGGAGCAGCCTCAAGGATAACTCAATTACTCCTAGCTGATGCCAATTTCAAACTTTGGGAATGAAAGACTTGGACAGCACTTTCTCCCCTTAGCAAGGCCTATATATACCAATGCCGCGCTCTGCCATTTGTCAGGACTAGCCCTCACAACACTCTTTTTCTCTCTGAAGCAACAAGGTCTCACTCAAGCTAGTGTCTCAGGGCAGTTGCAACTCGCAAGACATTCATGTGGGCCACCCATTGTTGTAGTATGGAGGGTATAGCCCTGGGTAGGCATGCTGTGGTTGCTGCGGCTGCCCTGGCAGGGGATATTGCCACTGTCCCTGCGGCAGGTAAGGCCCGCCGTACTGCCCTGCAAGAACGCCAAGCCATCAGTGGGCGCTGAGCTTTCATATTCTGCACTGGTGTTCCTCTGAATCAGGTTACTGTGAGTGGTGCAGCCCATCTCATGAACATATTCGTGTGAGGGCCCCTGCTGCCATATCAACGGTCAGGAGAACGTAACTCACCTGGGCCAGGCTCTGGATGCTGAGGATACCCAGCATATGCACATCCAGCATAGTCCTGATGCTGCTCCGGCTGCCCGGCCTGTGGCTGAAGGCCAGGCTGGCCAGGAGCTGGCTGGGCTTTGAATCCACCTGTAAACAGAGCAACAAGCCTGACCCCACAGTTACTTCTGCTACATACATGTGTTGCCTCTGCCTGAGAGGTCTTGAATCACAGAAGACACTGAGAGCGGCGACAGGTGGCAATGCTGATGCGCATTTCTCAAAGCGCGAGTGGTGGATAGCACAGTAAAGGCTGACCTGGCGGGGGAGGGAGGGGCGCCATCTTTGGCACAACAGGATGCTTTGCCTGCTGCGGCTGCTGTGCCTCTGGGTACTGGAAGGGGACTGCGGTCTGATAGGAGACTGACTGAGCAGCAGCTGTGGCAGCAGACGCCTCCCGGTGATCTCTAGCATTCGTTGAAGCGGCAGCACTCTGGGCTTTCTGTGCAGGTTCGTGCTGCTCAGGACCCCTGCACCCAATTGCTGAGGCTTGATCCAGAGTCATGTGTCACATGCGTGCCTGCCCATCGGTGGAAGAATTCCTGAAGGCGCTCTGCAAGAGCCCTCACGGGTATCTAGGATGCTGCACATTCTGAAATCCCCACAGAGATGCACCGCTACTCTTGCAGAAGGGCCTCTGTGTGGACAGTGTTCCACACAGTGAGCAGAGAAGGCACTCTTGCAGCGTGTCTGGTGCATCATGCACTTTGTCAGAAGATTAAAGGTGCCTGGCGCGAGCTGACCTCTTGTTTCCTGGGTCAGGGCCGCCATGTGTGGGGCCTGGAGCCGGTCGACTCCCACTTGACCTGCGCGTACATGAACAAACCTTATGGACCACCTTACTGCACATCTATAGCCCATGCTAGACGAAAATTCTGCGTGCATTCTGTAGATCTGCAGTAACAAGTTTGCGCGGCAACACTAAATGCTGAGGCATATGTGCGTGCACCGGTGTGCCCTATGTGAATATCACCTGGGGAGGTCCTTGAAGGAGGTGATGTCATTCCCCAGATCCCGCTTGCGTGGCGCAGACATGCCATCGTCGTGCCAAACATACATGCTCTTGTGCTGAGAGCCTGCTGCACCCCTGCAGCCGCAGGCAGGCAAGGCTGATCCCCACTGCATGCAAAGCATTACGTGCTCTGCGCGCTGGGCTGATTGGGAGCGCTTAAGGACATGCAGCGCTGTGCCGATAGCTCAGAGCAGGTCCTGGTATGTCCTTAGGTGCTGGGATGCTTGACGGCAAGCTGCATCTCAGTCATCTACTTCAAAAAACAGAAATGCCGTTCAATCCCATGTCTCATGACAGGACATGTCATGCTCACCCCTTTGCTGAGGCCTGGATGGTCTCTCTGGTGTCTGTGTAGATGTCCTCATACCCAAGCTCCATGAGCTCACTCGCTGCTTCCGTTACCTGATTGAACGCTCTCTTCTTTCTTTCTTCCTCCTTTGCCTTGTCTTCTGCGTTCCCTGAAAGTGCACATTGCACATGGCAGTCAGGCAGCTGTGGATTTTGGCCGTATATGGCTATAGATGTGAGGGAACCTCGCATGAAAGACACCAAACATATGAAGTGGGCGACTCTACCTTCTAGCTCCGAAAGAAACGCATCCGCCTCGACTGCTGCGTTTGCTGCCCTGTAGCATGCCACCATTCAGGGAGGTCTAAAAGCTTAGTGGGCGCAGCAGGGACCAGAAATACTCACCTCTGTCGCTGGCTGCCTCCAATTTGCCGCCTCTTCTTGTTGCCGACATGTTTGGGGGTTGGTCTCAATCGTTTGAGCGCTCTTGTCACGGTTTCACCTTCGAGGAGGTGCTCCAGCAGCACATGCTTCAGAGTGTCAGGTCCTGCGCCTCTGATGTTATCATTCACGGAAAGCTCTCCTGTGGAGGTGAAGTGGGTTCCAAGAAAGTGGTCGTCATCAGCACGTCGCTTTCGATCTGCCATCGTGCCTTAGAGTTGTAGCAACACAAGATTGCTGCTGCCCTGTAGCTTAGTACACTACTGTTACAGATTTATATATTGTAGGCCGACATATGCAATGACCCTGATCCTTTGAGACGGTCTCAGGGGGTGGTGATGTCATGACATGCTGCTCCCATGCATGGGCAAATGAGATTCACTCACTGTCACATGCCTACACACGCTAGACTTTGCTTTGTCAGATGAGCTAATTCGCGAAATTTGCTACATGGTTACATCAGGCAATCCAAGGAACTGTGTCCTCTGCCTCACCAGCATGACAATCAATCATCCCAATGGGGGATGTCAGGCTGACACTGTCAGCCAACCTAGAAGGCCCTCCTCTCCTATTCCAGCATCTCTGCTAAGATGACAAGCCTGGGGCAAATTGAGTGTCCTGTGTACAGGCTGAAACGACATGCACACAGTAGCAGCTGACATCACATCAAGCAAGCTGCAAATTCACATTGGTTGGAGCTTCAATGGCAACTAGGCGTTGTGTGGGACAACAGGTGCAGCGCTGCGCTAGCTCAGCTGTCATGGCGGCCTGTTCTGCTGCTCTGGGGCTGCAGGTGCAGGGTGCACCTGGCGGTACTGCTGCGCCAGCTGGTTCATCTGCTGCTGCAGGAGCTGCTGTGAGATGACCTGCTGTTGAGCCTGCTGGAACTGACCTGGCTGGACACCAGACTGCTGACCGACCGACTGCACCTGAGGGCGACTCTGCCCTGCCTGTACCTGCCCCTGCCCAGCCTGCCCGTAAGGCTGCCCAGTCATCATCGGCTTCCCAGAGCTGCCAGCGCTGGAGGGCCGCGACTGCGCAGCTGCTGCTGCAGCTATAGTGTTCCTCTGATGCTGGGCCATCAGAGCTTCAGCCTGCTTCTGTAGTGCTGCCAGCACATGCGCCTGCGGCTGCTGATGCTGGCCAAACAGACCTGCAAAATAGGTGAAATCACATAGCTACCGAGCATCTGATAAAAGAATACATCCGAAGCTATAAGAGTAACAGAGATGCAGAATGCATTGCGGAGAGCTGAAGATTAGGTAGATGGGTAACAACACTTGATGAGCGGTACAATTGATGTCAACGCTGACAGTTTCCTATATATGACGGTGGGTCATAGGGACAGACCTGCAAGCTGGGGAAAGTTGATTCCGGGCTGCATGGGCACCGAAGCTGCCCGGGGCTGTGTCTGCGCCGGCGCAGCCTTGGGCAGGCTTTGGCTTGCGGACGCTGCCAGCTGCGCATGTATGTTTACATGCTGCGGGAGTGCCCCTGACGCCCCTTGTATGTACAGCGGCGCCGTCTGCCATGCGGGCCGAGGCGCTGCTATTGGCACACCCCCGGAGGAGGGCACCACATTGCGATTGCCTGCACCAGCATGAACATCTTGTTGACCAGCATGGATGGCAAAGACAGCGCAAGGGCTGTGTGAATCATCCCACCATCCTCACAGCTTCTCCTTTGAGGAACAGTGCAGACAGTGCCTCAGGCTGCAAAGTGACAAAGGACTGACACATGACAGCGCATGTATGGCTAGTAAATGCATGAGCCAGCATGAAGCTCCTCTGAGCTTTGTCATTATGGCAGGTCCAAGCCCATCTGCAGATGGGTTTGGACCTGCCATAATACCAGATGACAGGGATCCAGAGCCTACATGGTGGCTCACATGCCCTCAATGCATTCCAGAAGCTGTGGTGCATACCCGTCATCTGCATGGGAAGCGACTTCTGCTGCTGCTGTAGTGATTGCTGCGGCTGCTGCTGCAGCTGCACTGGCGGCGGTGGCGGAGGAGCAGTGGGCGCCTTGAGCGCCTGAGCCTTCTTTTCCAGCACCTTTTGAAGCACGGTCCCCTTCAGGCCTGCATCATCAGTATTCTCCATCAGTACATACACTCCACAGAAAGACCATGGTGAGCTCACAAACATCTGCCTGTGCATGCCCAGAGCAAGGTATGGAGCACCTCTGATTGCAGTGTAAATATTTTTCAGAAGAGTGCCAGAGGGATTGAGCTAATCCCCTCAGAACACATGCATCACCTGAACACTCTGCAGGTATAGCTGCAGCAGTCTGCGTCATGGACATTCTCCAAACTTCGACAGCCTTCCAAATGTCTGAAATGACATTGGGAGAACACCTAAATACCCAGGCTCTCGCAACTGCACAAGCAGGGTGTGGACTGAAATGGGCATAGCATGATGCTTGCCCAGCCAGGCTACTGGTTGGTGTCATTCCCTGACAGGCTGAGCCATACCTCCAGCGAAGCGCTCCAGGCTGGCAGCGTACAGCTCGCCGCTGGGCAGCGCGCCCGTGCTGGGCCGCGCGAGGAAGCGCCCGCTGGAGAAGGGCACGTCCTCCGCCGTGGCGCCCAGGGCTAGCCCCTTCCACTGGTGGCACCCGAAGACCCGCGTCGCCCGGGAGTAGAATGTCTGCCGCGGCAGGTTGTCCTCGGCGGCCGAGAGCGCGGCTGCGGTCGCGGCCCGCACGCCGGCCTTTGGCCGGTACTGCGATGCTGCGGCGCGCTTCACCGTCTTGGTGGTTGTCGCAGCCTTGGCAGGCCGCCGCTGAGGCCTCAAGACCCTGCAACAGCCCTTTGCGTCAACCTCAGCACAGTGATGGAAGCGACAGATGTGCACATTTGACAATCTGCATCATCGACATGTAGCAAGAGTGCAGCAGCATAGCCCACATGTGCACTAGACGACTTTGACCTGGAACCTCAATGCGCAGAACTAGGCGGCTTCACCTCCCAGTGCAAGGATTGAGGGTCCAGGTCACAGCCTACACTGCAGTGCCAGTACTCGGAACGTGGATGTGTTTACCTCTGCTCTGGGACAGGCTTCTTCTCCTGGTCAGACTGTTTTGCTGGCTGGGTTCCCTCCCTCGGAGGCCTTGGGGCCGGGGGCGGTGCTTTTGCCTTCAACACAGGCTTGGGACCCATGCGGACCGCATCCACCACTTTTGCCCCAATCTGCAGCATCTTTGCTGCCTGCAGGCATTCATGCATGAGCTCATGGCTTGCTTCCATGTCGGAAAGCGAGGAGTGCATCCTCATGGTGTGCAGGGATTCAAGCGCTTTGTGCCTCCATGCTTAGATTGGCAGGCAGATAGCAGCAGCAGCGCTCATCATCCATCCTGAACGATGTCAGCTGTTGCTGCTGTCTACCCTGCAAACCCTGGACAAGCAACACATGAAACGATGTGCTCGATCCCGATGCAGACCCACTCATGCAAACCCAGCACAAGCAGGACAGAGCAAGCCAAGAGAGCTTGCCTGCTTATGGAACACAGTCTCAGGCCTGTTGTAGGTCATGGCATTCCTGAACATCTGGTTCAGGTCCGCCTGGAGCTCCTCCCAGGTCATGTACTCGCCCTTCCTGAAGCGCTCCCACATGATGCTGAAAGCCATGGGCCGAGTGACAATCTTAGTATACCCTGGAGCCTGCACAACAGGTATGCCTTCATGCCTGGGCACATGTGAGATGGACCTGCCAATAGCCTCTGTATATCCCTTGTGTGCAGTGCAGTTATCCATCCACTGCGCCTGTTCACATTGATGACATGGGGGGTATACATTCTATTTCGCAGACGCGCATGACAGACAAGCTTTAGGTGATGATTGTCCTAGAATTTTGGGGCAGAAACAGAGGGCGTACCATCTCCTCTGAGGGGACCTCCGCAAAGATGCGGTAGGGGTCCTTCTTCTGCATGCGCTGGATGACGCGCTGTACCTGCGACTGCTCGGGCGGACCGCTGGGCAGCACCCGCGCTGGCTTCGGCGGGCCTGCATGTACTGGCGCACCTGCAGATGGCCACAATCATCGATGAAGATAGCTGCTGCACACCCTGAACTCTGATACATGCAAGGATGGTGTTATCAAAATGCGTACTGCACACTGTTCAGCTGCATGCTGATGATCCGCCAGAAATGGCCAGCAGCCTTCCTGATATGATTTGCCAGTAATGTCGTGGGATCTTGCGTCACTATGGCACCATTGCTGCCTGGTATGCACAGCAGAGCAGTGTAGGATGCGGGAAAATGATCCGCTCACCAGGTTGCTTCTGCTGCTCCAAAGGCACTTGCTTGCTGTCTGGACCTTGTGAAGACCCATTTGGAAGCGAAGCAGCTGCGAGTGAGGGTGCTGCTGACGCTTCCTGCACCCGTCATGCAAACAGTAAGGTGACGCCAGCACAAAGCACTTGGACAATACTGTGCAGACCCTTCCAAGATACACCAAGCCATCTAACAGGCCAATCATGGCACGGCATATCACCAGGGGGGTACCTGTGCTAGCGCCTGAGATGCCTCTGGTGCCGCCCCACTCTGCAGAGAGGGCGCGCGAAGGGAGACCTTGATGCCCTGCCCTGAAACGCCATTGGCCTGGTCTAGGCGCTTGAACTTCTTCTGCATGCATGAGCACCCACAGTCAGAAGCTGCTCATTTTCAGTCAGACAATTCTGGCAAGCCCCTTTCTGTACCCTGAAACATGCTCACTTTACTCTTGTGGACCCAGTGCAAGGATTGTCTCTGCTGAATTTGCACCGGCTCTGGGTAGCAGTAAGAGTGTGCACATGAGCACAGGACAGCAGAAGTACAAGTCCGGCTGCATACAGCAGAGCATGCACCTTCTTCTTTTCAGGGCCACTCCGCTGCTCAGGCTCTACGGCTCTGGCCTTTGGCTCAGAGCCCACTGCCTTCCTCGAGGACTCCCTGACTGCTGGCTTCTTTGTGTCTTTGGGCACTCCGGAGGCTGCCTGAGGACCTGCATGCTGTCGCGGGGGAGCAGAGGAGGAAGGACCCCCAGAGATGGATACACTGGGTTTCCCTGCTGCACCAAACCTGCATGGGGCAGTGACATGGTCGGCCTATCTCCCATGTCTTATGCAGGCACCCAGGGAGGGAGGGCATTCAGGACAGCTTTCAGGCGTGCAAGCTCAGTGCGACGGACTCTAATACCTGACACTTATCGTGATCTCCTCTGGGTGTTTTAACTGCTCAATAGGCCTAGAAAGAAATATCGCTCAGTCCAGATCAAAAGTATTAGCTTTGGTGACACCAGGTTCTTGCTGCAGCCCTTGGCTTGCGCATCGAGATGCATGCGTCAACACATGCAGAGACGAAGTGCACTGACATCTCTTTCGGGCGATCTGGCCATGTTAGAGACAAGCTTATGGGACCCTGATCACCATGTGCAGTGACAAGCTGGAAACGGTGCGATGCCTTTGGGTGGCCTCGTGAGAGGCTTACTTGACAGAGATGCGTGGCTTGACGAATGTCGGCCCGGCAGGGCTCGCAAAGCCGCTGGATGAGGGCTTGAGGGAGCCAGGCCCAAGGACCTTAAACTTCTTTTTCGCTGGAGCAGAGCCTTGTGGCTCCTGCTTTACTGGCACTTGTCTCTCTGGACTTATATGAATGCTTCGGTCGCCTTCTGGCTGCTTGCGCTTCTTCTGGGGCTTGAGACTATGGGTGTTCGAGGCCTTCGAGTCGTCTTGGAGGGCTTTTGGCAATTTCAGTACCAGCTTGGGCTTCACATTCATGACCAAGCCACCAGGGCTCTTCCTGGAGGCCTTTCAGGCTGGCAACAGCGGCTATTTTAGGCTCACCGGAAGAGCGAGCATGGGCAGCGCATGGGCAGACATTTATATGAAACATGGCCTGCATGCCCTTTCCCCGTGAGGTAGCGAGGTAACCTTGGGCAGGGCAGTTAGGGTTTCCATGCAAGAGACTGCCTGAAGCACCTCGCCTCGTGACACTGAAGTATATGATCATGCGTGAGTCGTCTGGTGAGCATGCACGTTCCCTTACACACCCTGTGATCTCTCCCTTGCAATTGAACCCGTTCCAGACTGACATCCACCTTGATGTGTCTGACCATTCAGACGACTCAGTCTCAGAAGCAGACAGGTGGAGAGTGAGGAGTGCGTGAATGAACAGCATGTATCTAGCGAAGCAGAAGGTGCTTCCAACTGATTGACAGACCACTGCACCCAACAACCGTGGCAAGCTGACTTTAGCGATAGCTTAGGATTGCCAGCTGCAGCTTATGCGTGATGCAGACACCTAATGCTGCCTGCCTCAGACAGCATCTCAACATGTACAGAGTCTGCAGGTTCCACGCCTCAGGAATCTGCTTATCCTAGGACTCCACTGGGGCTATGCTTTTGTGGTCCCCGCCGTTGGTATCTGCTGGGCTTTCAGAAGAGCTGCAACAAGGGGCAGTTTGCTGGGCGCCTCCTCAGCATACAACTGCAGCAGGCTCTGCCCTGCCAGCTCTGCAAGGTCCCCTGGCACCTTCCCTTCCCGGTCCTGCAGGGCATACATGTCCACAGTTGGGAATGGTAGCGCGTTGCCTGAGAGCAGAGCGGAGGCAAACGCGCTATTCTAGACGTCTGCTGAAGAGAGATAGGCAGGTTCGTGGTTGAAAGCTTTGGCTTTGGAAGACTCACCCTGCTGTCGCCTTTCCTCAGCTGCGCTGATGTTGCGCAGAGGCCGTACAGCGCTCGCGCATTCTGGCCGCTGCTGATCTCAATGGCTGCGGAGTAGTGCGTGCGCGCTGTCTGGTAGTTGGCTGCACCGCCGATGGTGTACAGCACATCTGCATACTGTACATGCGTGGCGGCAGAGGCAGGCTGGTGCATGAGCAGCTCCTCGTAGCATGTGGCTGCCTGCGGGTACATCTGTGCCTGCGGGAAGGCAGCTGCTTCTCAGTCTCACCCTCAGAACATTGACACATCCGCGTAGAGGAGCGCCTTGCATCTGCATGACCCCGGCTCGCATGCATGGGAGACATCCATAGCATGGGCTATGTATACCATCACAGCATTGTGGTCGACCATGCAATGGTGTTGATAAAGGGAGTACTGAGCAATTTTGCGATCGAAGTGGCTTCAGAGGATACATACCTCCAGATACAAGTGCCCCAGCTCCTCCCAGGCTTCTCTATCTGTCTGGAATGTGTCCACGTACTTCCTGAGCGCCTCAATGGCGCCTGCCAGGTTGCCCTTCGTCTTTTCCAGGGCGACCTGCCTCTTGAGCAGCATCTGAGAATCTGGTGCCTGCTCCAGCTCCTCCAGTATGAGAGCCTCTGCCTGCTGATAGCTGCCCCTGGCTTCTAGGTACATCTCCTGCAGCATGCAGACACCTTCGTCGTATGCCTGTAGCATTCACCTGAACCACAGCTCCATGTCTGTGTAGGCTGATCTCATCAGAAAGAGCTGAAGCCTTGCCTTGTGCAGTAGGGAGACGAGCCTGCCACTTCCTGAGCATGCACCAAAATGTCAAGAGTGGGAGGTGCATGCATACCGCCAGTCGTGTGGAGCGTTCGCTCTCTGGAAACTTTGCTTTGATATCCTTTATGAGCTCCGCTGCAAGGTCCAGGGCTCTCGTATCAAGCGCTGCTATTGCAACCTGCTCCATGATGAGCCACACTGCATGGGGCATGCTTTTCCCTTGGACTACCTTCTGAGGCGCGCCCTTTTCTTAGAGCCTCTACACTGCTCGGTGCGCTCAAGGCATAGTGAGGTATGGTGACACTGTAACTTGATGCAAAGGTCACCAAGGAGTGGAAATGTGGCTACTGCTGGGTGCAGTGATTCATGGCCAACTGGGTGCATGGGAGAGCATCTCACATTCTTCCACCTGCAGCTTGCTTCTGTACTGTCTTAGCAGCTTCGAGCCCAGAAGTGCTACGTTTTCGGACTCCCTGACCTTGCGCTCGCGCACCTGCAGACAAGTGTATGAACTGATCAGGACATCAGGGGCTGGTGATATGCCTTCTGCATCAGCACGGGATGCAGAGGACGGCTCTCACCAGCTGCAGATACTTCCGAATAGCATCGAATACTCCACTTTTGCTTCCACCTTCGATGTCTGCAAGAGCTGCCTCTAGTTGCCGACTCACTGGTTGCATGCTGGGTCTCCAATATTACAGTCTCTGGTGGCCAGGGTAAGCTATGCTTGACACTGCAACGACTTTGCTACAGCTGAGATCAAGAGCTGATGAGGAGAGGATGCGAAAGTGAGCTAGGAATGCAGCTTCATGCTCATGGGCATGCAGAAACGTTCACCCGATCCACCCTTGCATAAGCGCGCAAGGATGGACAAAGCAATGCCAGAGCTAGATTGAGATGCTACTATGCCGTACAATTGGAAGACTTCGTAGAATAGGTTGCAGTTCTTTCCCCAGCCCCAGCCAGATCCAGGAAATAAGTCACTGCATTGACAGGAGGATCGGTCCTTTGTGGGACTCTTTCGGGGCCCTCCAGGGCGCACGAGACATGGCCACAAAGCCGAGAAGAAGCACGAGGAACAAAGAACAAGCTGTGATGGACATTGACCCTGCCAGTCAGGTATTGTCTGCGCTTACTCTATACCCGAGGCAGCCTTTACATAGCCGCATGTTCTGCGGCTGCACATCTGAGTTCTGATAGCACAAGATACATGCGAACCAATGTCAACGTTTCTAAAATTATCTCTATTGCACTTCACGGACTGATTCCTATTGATCAAGACGGTCCCCTCCAGCCAGCAACTTCTGCTTATTGGCGTTCAGGATCCCTCACCTTCGACAACAGAGCTTGACAAGCCGTCTGGAAAAGAGCAGAATCGCACTTTGAGGGGGCACAGGTCTCGAGAGGACCTGCCTGCTGACACCACACTAGACGGGACCCCAGCCAACAAAAGGCGAAGAGGCACTCGTGCTACAGAGAATGGCACGGCGCCCATCGGACATGCAGGTAACAGCCGCGACCGGCTGGACCGATAGCAGGCTCATTTGAGCAAGATAGCCCTGTACAGGCCATGTGCTACCCGCTGAAATGCATGGTGCAATACCAATGCTGTGCTGTTGTGGAGGGCTCCTTATGCCCATAGAATGATGACGCAAACGCCCTTCTACAGCCTCAGACTCTTTAGCAGGAGGATGCAGTCCCAGGGCCAGTAATGTTATTCTGGAGGGCTCCTGATGGCTATAGGAATATAAGCAAGGGCCTGTCTGCAGGCTCAGACTCTCTAGCAGGAGGATGCAGTCCCAGGGTGGAGCGGGGAGGGCAGGAAGCTCTGGCAGAGGTCCTGGATCACCCTTCTTCCAAGGACGCCGAGAAATTGATGGAGACTGTTGTCAAGGCAAGCTCTCCTGGTGCACTTACATGCCGGTCCTGCCTCTATGCTGATCATCATCAGTATTATTGGATCAGCCCAGACAGGAACCTCCTGTAGTGTTGCCTGTTGTTGGTATCCGGCCACACCAGCCGAGCTGCATTTGCCTTCCACAGCTGGCGTGGCCACATGATGAGAGGCAATTGTACGTACATGTTGTAGCCGAATGTCCACAGGCACTCTAGCTGAGCCAGCTGATGAAGAGGCGACTGCTGGCGTTGCTGGCAACTAACATGTTGTTCAAGGCTCTGCAACTTCTGAGTGCGCGCGTGTGTCAGTACAGGTCTTCTGCATGCACTCAGAACCCAACTACTCCCTGCCATGGCAGCGGAAACGGCAGTTCAGCAGCACAAGCAGCGGCTTTGTCATCTCGGATCGCAGGATCCTGACCAATGCGCACAGTGTAGATCATCATACACAGGCAAGCCATCCTACACACCCTCACTACTTTACAGCCCTTGCAGGCATACCTGGCTTGCCTACAACACCACCGCGCCTGATGAGACTGCTCTTCCGCTGTCACTTACCATGGGTGCGCTTCTGCAGGTGAAGGTCAGGCGACGAGGGTCAGATACAAAGTTTGTCGCAGCTGTGCTGGCAGTGGGTACTGAGTGCGACATAGGTGCGTCTGTGGCTGCACCGTATCTCCAATCTTACCCCCTTCCAAACACAACAATCTGAACCCATCCACAGGTCAGTCACTTGCAGCAGGCTGAGAACTGCATATGCTCTGCAGCCATGCTGACAGTGGAGGACGAAGCATTTTGGGAGGGCTTGGCGCCAGTCACTTTTGGACAGCTGCCTCGGCTGCAGGACCAGGTCACCGTCATAGGGTACGCAGTCCTGCGCCTCAGGCGCTTAAAGCATGCCTGTCACTTCACAGGAGTGCACGGCTTGCTGACACGACAACAAACCACGAGGCCATGCTACCGGTCATTGCGCAGCAGCTTGAGGGGCAGGCACAATGTCCATCTCAGACATAAGTCACACACATGACTGTATGCAGGTTCCCCATCGGTGGGGAGAGCATATCAGTGACAAGCGGCGTAGTCTCTCGAATAGAGGTCACCAGCTATGTGCATGGGGCAGCAGAGCTCCTGGGGGTCCAGATAGATGCAGCCATCAACTCGGGCAACAGTGGCGGTCCGGCCTTCAACAACAGGGGCCAGTGTGTTGGGATTGCCTTCCAGTCCCTGAAGGTATGCATCCTGCAGAGCATGCCCCAGCAGAAGAGACTCAGATGGGGCAGCCTTGGCGGTGGAAGTGGTTGGGGTCCATGTTGGGGTGGGCACAGAGGTCTAGCCTCTATATGCCTGCATCTCAGAGTGCATGCCTTGTTCCTGAGCAACCTGCAAAGCGGTGTCGGCTACATTACCCCTGGATGGCAGGCGTTCCCGGAAGGTCAAGAGTGCGACTAGTTCTGTGCATGCCTGCAGCACGAGGATGCGGAGAACATAGGGTACATCATCCCGCCGCCGGTGATCCAGCACTTCATCACGGACTTTGAGCGCAACGGGCGCTACACCGCCTTCCCCGCCCTGGGCGTGGAGTGGCAGAAGATGGAGAGCCCCTTCCTGCGCAGCGCCCTGGGCATGTCTGTGAGGCCCTTCCCACCCGTGCACACCCGTCTCTGTCTGCTTGTAGGTCAACTGTACCGGGCAGCATGGTGCTGTCAGGTGCAGGCAGGCCGAATCATGTCTCAGATCAGCGAGGTCCTGGACATGTCTGCAGGGCTCCCAGCCACTGTCTGCACCCAATTGCTGTGAAGCCTGTGTGTGCTACTCATTGTTGACAGCAGAGTGGTGACGCCTCAGGACAGAGCAGATTTTACTTTATGAGTACACTGGACCTTGATAGAGAGATGTGGTGCTCCTCTCTGATGAGACATATTGGCCAGGGAGCTCGCATGGCTGCAGGCTGGCCAGAAGGGCGTGTACATTAGGAGAGTGGAGCCGACCTCTCCAGCGAGCGCGGAGCTGCATGAAGGGGACATCCTGATGTCCTTTGAGGGCACCGACATTGCCAACGACGGCACCGTGCCCTTCCGCAGCGGGGAGCGCATCTCCTTCTCGTACCTCATCTCACAGAAGTACACAGACGAGGAGGTGAGCCGCCAGTGCTATGCGGGCAGGCAACCAGCAGTGCTGTCAGACGAGGGAGCCTGATCCTGCTGTGAACCATATTGCACTCTCATCGCGGAAAGCACGCGCTCCCGATCAGTATCTTGAGCCTTGTGCGTCACCCTGCTCATGAAGGGGCAAGGCATTGCGGGAGGAGCTGGATCATTGGGTGGGCAAACGCGCACATGCTGCTCTATGTACTGCTTATGTAAGCACATTTCGCACAGGGCTGAGCTTTGACTGCCCTGCAGGCGGAGGTGAGGGTGCTGCAGAAAGGCGTGGAGCGGAAGCTGCGAGTGAGCCTGCGCTCGCCCCACCGGCTCATACCCGTGCACATACAGGGCAGGCCGCCACCCTACTTCATCCTGGGAGGCCTTGTCTTCACGCAGGTGCGCTGCAAACCCTGCAGTCCCTGAGGCCTTGTGCATGCCACTCAGGAAAGGGCTGCACATAAGCAGGGGCATTCTGTCTCGCTACAGCAGGCCAGGATGAGAAGGCATAGGATGAGGGAGACTGGAACTCACAAGCCTATCGCTTGTTGCGCTCCTGAGGGCTGAAGCTTGAGCTGTACCATCGGGGGCTCTTCTATGCTAGTCTGTTCACACAAATGAAGTTTTGACCCGCATGCTGTCTGGCCGCATAAAGGCATCCAGCATGGGCAAAGCGGAAGGGGTCTGCTATGCGTTGGGTGTCCCAAGTACTGCCAAGCCAGGCACATGCGTCATGCTGAATGCTGGTAGGGCTACTGGAATGCCCACTCTGAATGCCATGCGCAGGTGACAGTGCCCTATCTGAGGAGCGAGTACGGCAAGGAATACGACTTCGATGCGCCGGTGAAGCTGCTGGACGCCATGATGCACGAGCAGGCGCAGGCCAACTTCCAGCGGGTGGTTGTTCTGGGGCAGGTGCTCGCAGCAGACATCAACATTGGCTACGAGGATATTGTCAACACGCGGGTGAGCCGAATCTGCTGAATTATACTGCTGGCTGCCTCACCATTGCTAGAAACAGAGATTGTTCCCCTCACTGCTGCAGCAGGTGCTACATGATGTCCTGGACACCACGCTCATCTGCCATGATGCATCACAAGCAGTACAGCAGGAGAGGAGTTGCGTCATGCGTAGTGCAGTCAATGGTTCCCAGGCATGTGACAAAGTGGGTGGCCTGCAGGTGAAGTCTGTCAATGGCACCCCTGTGAAGAATCTGGAGGGCCTCGTGGCTGCTGTGGAGGAATGCAAGGAGCACTTCTTGCGGTTCCAGCTGGAGTACAGTCAGGTGCTGCCTTCACCGCACTTTACCATCTCCCGTGTGCTGAAGGCTCAGCCTGTAGGCACCTTGTGCTCGGCACCTTAACGCTCTGATAAATTTATTGTCGATGGAGGGCTGAGGAGTATTCGTGCCTGCAGCTGGTCATCATGGAAACAGAGGCTGCACGCGCAGCCACCAAGGACATCCTCACGATGCACTACATCCCCCATGACCGGTCTGAGGAGCTGCGCAACTCCGCAGCAAAGGCTGTTCAGGCAGATGGCTAGATCGCCATCCTAGCCATCCACTGTCAGGAGCCCGTCTAGATAACAGCAGTATTATAAAGACGTTGATGATGCCAGGAAGGTCGTTTTGTACATGACTTGTATATCTCCTTGAGGAGCGCATAAGCGATACACAGGAGTGTCACAAGAGCCTTGAAAACTCGTTTGAATGGCGTGACTGTGAGCTGTTCTGGCTGAACAGAAGTGAACTGCTGCTGGTCATTGTATAGCCCGTTCTCACATCTTGAGCAAAGCACTTGAAGATCGGGATCTGCCAATCTTTACAAAGACAGCATATCTGGCGCAAGACCCCTTAGTCGGATCTGTAGCTACCAGAACCTTGACAACTCTTGCTACAAGGCCCACAGCCTTCGCACAACTTAATCGGTGGCAACCCAAGCACCTGGGCTGAAGCTGTTGCCAGTAGAGGCAACCTGCGTACCCAGGCTGCCTCGAGCCTATTTTCGCAGACTTCCTGTTCAGGTTTGGAGCCTAGTCCGGACAGAAGGCCGTCGCACCTTGGATCGACTTTCTGTGCCTTCGCTGCCACCACTCCAGCATGAGTGCCCCACCGGAGCACAGCCTCGCCCCCGGGCAAGGCCAGGTGGATATGGGACCGGGGCCTGGCGACGACCAACCCCGCAAGCGCCTGCGCCACGATGAGCACGACGTAAGCGTCCCACTCAGACGGCTGGCGATGGACGGCTTTGCCCTCACAGTCCTTTGGGGTGTTGCTGCACGCGTTGTTGCCTTGACTTTACAGTGTTGGCAAAGCTCTGATCTGGACCGCAACATGACACATGCAACATACTGCACCTGCTAGGCTTCATGTTTGTGCTTGTAGAACACTTAAAGCTACCCAGGTCAAGGCACCTGGGAGGTTCTTGAGGTATGCCTACGTTTTCCCAAAAGTCTTAAACAAGAGAAGAGGCTGATGCTGGATGTGCAGCGTCTAAACATCAGCAAAAGTCCTATCTTTTCCCCTGAGTACCGCGGGAAGCTAGGTTGCATACCTCTATTTCAACGTCCAGCAAGGCAGTGACAAGGAGCCCACATGCAGGTGGCCGCTCAGCACCATGCCATTGCCCATACACTGCCCCATGCCTACTATGCCAACCCTCAGGGCTTTCCAGAAGGCACCCTCGAGCACCTCCTGCGTGGTGAAGGAGACCCAAATGACGCTGCGCATCAGCATGCAGTGGTGAGCTATCTGCCCTCTTTCGCCCTTTGAAGGCGTTGTATCTCTGCCTGTGGCATCTCCTCATAAAAGCAAGTCATGGTGGACACCCGAAAATGCCGGGTCTGACTATAGGCACTCATTGGCTGTCCAGGCTCAACAGCCAGTGAGTGATGTTTGAGAGGCCTGCCATTTTCTGGCGTCTTGCTCAATATACTGCTGTGCAGTATGACCTAGCATGCCAGGAAGCTGTGGTTTTTACACCCGCAACATTGCTATAGGCATGTGACATGCTAAGGGCAGCAGCTATGCACACCATGCCAATGACGAGCTCTGTCACTTGGCAATGAGACTTTCAGACCAAGTGTGACTGTGCAGTCTCTGCAGGTCCAGGTGCTGGCTCAGGCGCAAGCGCAGATGGCCGCGCATGCGCAGGCGCAGAACGCTGCCCAGCAGCAGGCCATCGGGCAGCAGCAGGGCGCTCCGGGCCAGGACGGCAACCAGTCGGAGCCCCCTTCCGGCTTTACTTACCGCAACCGCGCCCGCCGGAAGGCCAGTGAGAAGCCTAACGTGAGCATTCAGCCCTTGAATCAACATGATGCTGAATGCTGAATGACGGATGCTGAATGACGTCTCCAATTCTGTGTCTTCAGCATACATGCATGCGCTCAAAAGACTGTGCCAGCTGACGGGCGCTCGCAAGCAGTGCACACATCAGGATGCTGAGTTGTCTGATCTTTCATGCAGGGCGCCAGCCAGATCAGGCAGTCCTTCTCAAAGCGCAAGCGCGGCATTGCTCAGAAGGCGTACCAGCTGCACAAGATCACAGATGCTAAGGTGAGTAAGCCTATTCCCTGTGCACGCAGAGCAACATGTGTGGTCTCTGCATGCAGCATGCTTCCCTTTTCTGCTACCTACACCATAGTGGCATGATGTTGGAGATGAGCATAGCAATGTCCTGCAGGTCTTCCTGTTCCTGGCTAACGAGAAAGGTGCATCGTGGGCATACTCAACCCCGGGGTTTGGTGCCCCTCTAGCGCCGGCCCACCTCAAGATGCTCCGCCAGATGGCCATGCCAGAGCTAGATGAAGCTGCCAAGGTGATCCCATCTCCCCTTGTGATGCGCTCCTGAGGGTGCCTTCTCCACTCTCACTAGTGTCCAGGAAGCTTGATTTTTGAGGAAGCAGGCAGCTAAATCCTTCTGAACAGCCGCCTGAGGCTGACATGCTTTTACCTGCGGAACTAGGAACAGCGTGACCACAGGACGGCAAGGATACAAATGACAGTGCCGAGGCTGCATTTGCCTCAGCCCGAGGAGGACCTGATGAGTGCACCCTGCATGTGCCCTGAATACTGTCTGTAGTGGTCAAACCGACATTCTGGGGGTCCAATGTGCAGGAGGGCGAGCAGGCAATGACAGCGCTGATGCCACACCCGCCAGGGGCCGAGAACGATCCCGACGACCGTACCCTGCATGTGCCCGCGGGCGAGTACCACAACGACCCCGACGAGCCCGGCGGCGCCGTGGACGATGGGAACGGGGAGCACGGCGCGCACGAGCAGGCCATGTGGCACGACGCCACCAACCAGCAGCTGCAGCAGCTGCAGGAGGCCGCTGCGGCCATGGCGCAGCAGCAGCAGCAGCACGCGCAGCAGCACGAGTACCCCCAGAGCAGCATGGCTCCAGACATGCACAATGCAGGTGAGTGCTCCTGCCCGAGGAGATTTTGTCCATCAATAGCTGTCACAGTCGTGAGGTCTTTTGCCTAGCAGCCGTACCTGGGAGCAGCTGCCTTTATGTGTGGTGCCATAGCAGCAATGGTGCCAAAGTCCTCACAACGTCCGAATTTGACCATGACTTATTTTGGTTGCAGGTGGCATGCACTACATTGCTGATGCAGCCAGCCACCTGGCAGAGCACCCAGATGCTCAGCATGCGCAGTATGCCATGCATGGGGCCCCCCAAGAGCCCCCCCACCACCACCCAGCCGTGCACCAGGACGCTCCACAGGGAGCACAGCAGGAGTATGCAGGTGTGGCTGAAACCCTCTCCTACGGGCCCTCTCCAGCCTGTGCACACGCTACCACAGACCTCTTGTGCATCTTGGGATGTCATAAGCAGGAAGTGTAATTTGAGATCCAAAACTTTCAGCCCAGTGCAGAACTGGGGGTCCTGGGAAGGTGAAGGTCTGTCATGCATGTGCACATGTACATGAGTCGGCACCAGCTTCAGAAGCCTCATGCAGTCAAGATGTGCAACCTTGTTTTCAGTGCTTGATGGGGCGCTGTGCTGGTATGCAGCCACGGCGCTGGGAGCCCCTGTGGATGTCCCTCACGATGGAGCGCCTGCAATCGGGGTACCATCCAACATGGGCGGGGCGCCCGCTGGCAACGAACACAAGGCGCAGTAGAGCGCTGCGCGGCTAAGCGCTGTGCTTTCAAGATCAATGGATAGCTGCCCATACCAGGCTGCGTGCTACATGGAGGTAGTAAGCAGGACGAGGCCGGCTTGCCTCTGAGGCTGGAGACAAGAGGAGTGTAAGGCTGAGCACAGCATCGTGCCACATCACCCATGTGGACCTGGCATATAAGGGAGTTGCTCAGGCAAGCGCATAAGGCTGCAGCATTCCCGAAGTAATCTATCTGCAGTCAGCAAGGCCGTCACTTCTCTTTGTCGCCCTGCGGATGGCGTCTACGCCCTCTGAGACAGAATAAGAGCTTTGGGTTGGAGGGCCACTCTGAGCTTTGTATAAGGAATAATACCAGCCACCCGGTCAGATGAATTGGAGAGGAGCTGGACGTCTTGAGGCTGGATGGGGGTTGCAGCAGACACCCCAGCAGCTTGCAGTTTTGCATCAAGTCCAGCTTTTTTGTACTTACAGCTGGCTGTGCTGGCAGAGCAAAGCTCAACTCGTGCGGTGACACATCGCGTGCATATCGTACGCTGGCACCACAGTCTATGGAGCAGGCGAAAAGTGTGCATTGTTGAGCTGTAAAAGTTGTAAGGAGTGCGTTGGATCCTGGAGATATCTGGTCGAGCTGGTCTCCATTCTCTTGTGAGGTGCCCTGATGCAGTTAGCTGGTTCCATGCCTTCTATTTCCTGTCGATTGGAGCAAGACACTGCTGCCCCTAAATCTGCTGATCCTCGGCAGAAAAGGCTGCCCACATGGATCCTACGTGGGTCACATGTGACTTGCTGGCGCAATCTTACACGGCCAAACATTGCGGCCAAACCCAATCTCATGAGCCAGACAACGTGACTGCACCGCTTAGCGTGAAGTATATCACATTTTGACACATGCCGGGGGCTACTGAGCAAGTCTTCCGGCCTACACTCGGGAAACCCTCCTGATCACTACGGAAGGAGATAGAGGCTCGTGCACAGCTTTAAGCTGCTGTGATCACATACAAATATCATTTTCTGATATCACAGCCCTTCAGGTAGACCTATCAGGACCCCCTTCACGTTTAGTTGTATCCGGTACTCTTCCGCGCAGCAGGAGAGTGAGCTGCACCTGCGCATCGAACAATGAGATTGGCTGAGCACCTGAAACTTTGTGACCAGCCTGATCCAATTGCTCGAGCCAGCTAATTGGTTCGCCATCCTGGATTGCGAAATGGCTGGCTTCCTGCAGGCAGAGATCTGGTGACCAGGTTTACCTGCAAGTATGGCAAATGCCGATGCCAGTGAAGGTAGCCATTCCATTCAACATTTACCATCACCTGCAATGCATACAATCAGTCCTGACGCAGTAAATACTGTATTTGCTCAAGACCTAGCCAATGTGCAGTAACCCGACAAACTGCTCAGGCCACAATGCAGTACAGTTCTGTATGTGGGAGATTGCAGCTTGCTGTCTTGCATCAGTGCTTGTGTACAAGGCCGTCAGCCCCTCAGCTACTTGCGCCTGCATGGCATGGTGCAGGCAAGGCCTAGGTACTGGTAGCAAACCTGGGGGACGCTGCAAGGCTGTGCAGCTTGCTGCCCTTGCATCATTGCCTACATACCAGGGAGACAGCCCCCGCGGCTGCTTGAGCCTGCATGGCATGGTGCAGGCAAGGCCAAGGTGCTGGTGGCAAATCGGGGGGAGATCGCTAGGCGGGTGGCGCGCTCATGCCAGGAGCTCGGCCTCACACCGGTGATGGTGTACACGGAGCCCGACGCTCTGTCCCTGCACGTCCTGGAAGCCCAGGAGAAGGTCTGCCTGGGGCCCTCCACCCGGGAGTACACCAACATTGCAAAGCTGCTGGATGCAGCCCTGTCCACAGGGTATGTCCTGTCAAGGTTGCCCTAAGACGCAATATGATGTTCCCTCACTGCCAGTTATCACCCCAAATACCCTGGCCGAGGTCTAGGACAGCAAGTCTTGCATACGGAGAGAGCAGTGGAAGACGATGCACCCGGGCTCGTCTAAGGGTCAGTGGTAATGCTGAGGAGGCTTCACTCACACTCTTGCTGCAGCCCTCTCCTTCCCCAAGCTCGACAGGGCTGCGGGTGATGTGGCATCTCAGCTATGTCAGCGCGCATGCAGGTGCAAGGCGTGCCACCCGGGATATGGGTTCCTCAGCGAGAATGTGGATTTTGTGGAGGCGCTGGAGGGCAAGGGCGTTGCCTTCCTGGGCCCCACCGCAGACACCATGCGCATGTTTGCGCGCAAGCACACGGCGCGCGAGTTTGCCGAGAGCGCGCATGTGCCTGTTCTGCCAGGTGCGCAGCTTCCCTGCCCTGGGAGGCCAGCACATCCAGACCGTTGCAGTCATACACCATCTCCTGACATGCAATATCAACCTGTCAGCTCTATGTAGTCGACGCTGGTCTGTCCTCTATCTTCTGCAGTGAGCCTGTCCCCGCCGGCTGCTGTGAACGGATTTCGCCTGATGGCCAGCACTCCCTGCATGCAGAGGCTCTGCCCGAGGGCTAAAGCCCGGGACATGTGCAGGGAGCTCCCTCTTGACAACGGAGGAGGAGGCTGTGGCCAAAGCAGAGAAGACTGGGTACCCAGTGCTGCTGAAGGCCACAGGCGGTGGCGGCGGTATCGGGATCTACACCTGCCCTGACTCGGACGCTGTGCGCAAGAACTTCGCAGCTGCTGGCAGGCAAGCACCTAAGCTGTGCTCAAGCGTTTGCCTGCTGCACAGCTCTGCTAATGTACAGTGACTAGCAAGTATGCGGAGCACATGCCCATCGCCCATGCGTGACTGGTGTTGCTGGGTCTTGAACTCTCATCTGCCAAGCTTCCGGCGCGTCAGACAACCTGATACGGGGAGAAGCAACAGAGACGCAAGGTATGCAAGCACTGTGTGGAACTCTGTGTGCATGTTGATACAGACATGCATGCGACATGTGGGTTGTCCCATGCAGGCAGGGAAAGGCCAGCTTTGGGGACTCGGGGGTCTTTGTGGAGAAGTATGTGCAGCGCGCCAGGCACATCGAGGTGCAGATCTTTGGCGACGGGAAGGGCACCATTGTGACGCTGCCCGAGCGCGAATGCTCCATCCAGCGCAGGCACCAAAAGGTTGTGGAGGAGACCCCCTCGCCATTTGTGGGTGTGTCTCTGCAGCCTGCATGTCTGCTCCGTAGAGCCTATCAACCCTCCTCAGTATTGTTGGCGAGCTGCAGTAGCACGCGTCCCTTGTTTCTGTGTTGCATGCACCCCGCTCACACGATCAGAGTCCTGCTGTAGCAGTGCGCAGTGGGGCTGCTGCACAAGCAGACCTGGCCAAGTGTATCTGCAGCGCTGTGGCACTCTGCACAGGATGACCACACGTAGGTACTCACACATGCTCACTATACATACATAACATGTACCAAGGTACTGCCTTGAGAAGCTTTCCCCAGAACCGGTGCCGCTGCAGAGGATGACTTGAGGAAGGAGCTGGTGGCAGCTGCCCGGCGGCTGGGCGCGGCTGCCCGGTATCGCAGCGCGGGCACTGTGGAGTTTCTCGTGGACCAAGACACTGCCAAGTTCTACTTCCTGGAAGTCAACACCCGTCTCCAGGTGAGCAGGCATCCCGACGCACTCTCTGCCTAGGAAGCCTGTTGCCTTGGCAGCCCAATTGCTGCGCAAGACTTGTGGTGTGACCAGCCGCTCCTCTTGCAGCTGCATCATCCGGCCTGGCAAAGAGTACAGCTGACTCTGTCAATTCAGCCACTGCTCTCCGGCAATTGTGCTATTTGGGTGGAGGATTTCCCTGTACCCTCTGGCGTGCCTGTGAGGAGATACAGCTCCTTGCATCAGCAGGGGTGGATGGCACCAAAGCGTTGAGGATTGGCACAGGCATTCTGAGCAGCTGGTGCTATTCCGTGCAGGTGGAGCATGGCATCACAGAGATGGTGTCGGGGCTGGACCTCGTCAACTGGCAGCTGCAGCTGCAGGTGCCCGGCCTGACCCCGCCAGATCTCACTGCCAAGGCTGCATACCCGCCCAGTGGCTGGGCCATCGAGGTCAGGATCAATGCAGAGGACCCCTTCAGGAACTTTGGACCCTCCTCTGGGATGCTGGGAGAGGTGGTGTGGCCTCCAGGTGAGGTGGCGCTGACTCAGCCTGCCTGATGTGTCATGCTCAGTCATGCCGGTCATCCCTGCTCCTTGGTGTGGGGCAGGGAAGCCACTGCCAGCAGCTCAAGAGCACTCTCCTCTCTACTAAGGCAATGGCCTGGGACATTGCATGCTGCATGAGTCTGAGGCTTTTCAGGTACTGTTCAGCCCCATCTGTGGCGCTTATAATGAATATGAGTTGGCAGGCCATAAGGCAGTGCTCTTAGGCTCTCCACACCCTGAGATCTGACATGTGGGGTGTACTGTGGCAGGTGTGAGGGTGGACACCTGGGTGGAGACAGGCACAGATGTGACCCCCTTCTACGACTCGCTCTTGGGGAAGCTCATGGTGCATGGCAGCAGCAGGGCTGATGCAATATCCAAGATGAGCAAGGCGCTCGCTGGCACGGTCTTGGGTGGCATTCCCTCCAATCTGGAGTATCTCCGGACCATCATCGCATCAGAGGGATACCACGCTGGTATGTCTGGGCCATCAGATCACCCAATTCTGTACAGTTCCGCAGATGCAACATGGAGAGCACTTGTCATGCCAATATAAACTCTGCTTACTGCTGTCAATTTATCAAGCTTGCATGGATGGAAATTATACAAAAAATGAGCAAGGATGCTTATGTTCCCCCTGTGCATGACCCGCAGGATCCACCATCACTCTGAATGTGCCTGCATGCAGGCGCAACAACCACAAAGTTCTTGGAGAGCCTACCATTCTCCCCCAAGGCAATTGAGGTGGTTTCACCCGGCATGAACACCACCATTCAGGCAAGGCCTCCGGGAACCTTCCTCACATGCAAAGCGTCTGACATAGTATGTCATCGGCTTCACATTGGTGTCACTGTATAGCATGCAAGACATCTATGTGGGGTCATCCAGGTGCAGAGAAAGCTTTTGCACAAAAACAACAAGCTGCAAAGAGTCTCTGCTTGGTTGCACTGCCACAGCATTATCAGCAGGCAACACTGCAAGAGGCCTTCACGATTTGGTGCCACCCTGCAGGACTACCCTGGGCGGACCAAGCTCTGGCATGTGGGCGTGCCACCTTCCGGCCCCATGGATGCTCTGGCTTTCCGGCTGGCAAATGCCCTGGTGGGGAATGAGGAGTCTGCTGCAGGCCTGGAGATCACCCTCTCAGGTGCAGCACCTCCCTGACACAATCTCACCTGTGCCCATGGCTCATGCAGACGTGGAATGTTATCTCGGATCTGTCACATCCAGCACCTGAAGAGACAATCTGTTTAGCCTTCTCTCTTGCTGCAAGCCGGCAGTGCCTCCTGCCCGGCATTGTACTGCCAGGAGCTGATGCACCATCCCTAAGGACGCAATTGCCTCAGCCGTGGCACATGTCAGCAAAGTAATTGGGCACTCTGCACAAGGCGCTTGTAGCTAGAAGAGAGAAGGGTGCTGAAGTGTGGGGCTTGCAGGGCCCTCTCTGCGGTTTCATGTGGATGCGGTAGCTGCGCTCACAGGCGCAGATTTTGAGGCAGAGGTTGATGGGTCAGCAGTACCTTTGTGGACATCTGTTCTGGTCAAAGCAGGCTCTGTTCTCACCGTGGGCAAGGTAGGTGGTGCCGTGCTTTGCTCCCTTCTCACCACCTCCCTGGTGCTCAGAGTGAGCTGTATCACTGTGCTGGAGCTGAGGCTTGTGTGGGTGGTCAGCCTTAGAGCTGATGGCTTCAAGGGCGCTGACGGAGAGCATATCAGATCACTGTGCTGAAGCTCAAAAGCTTGTGCGGGTAATCAGAGCTAGAGCTGATGGCTGCAAGGGCGCTGACACTGGTGTCCTTGCAGGTCAAGGGGAAGAAGGGCTCGAGATGCTTCCTGGCGGTGGCTGGAGGCATCAACACGCCCGCCTACCTGGGTTCGTGCTCTACATTCCCTGGTGGCAAGCTGGGTGGCGTCCAGGTACACTCTGCTCCCTGTGCTGCCTTGTCTCTGGCCTCTTCGATGCTGCCAACTGTGGCTTTCTGAGCTGAAGGAACTGAGAATGGAGCGCTGTCACAGACATGCACACAGGGCACATCAAGCAATGTCTCCTCCTGCACCACTACCGCCTGGTGGGTGTGTTGTGCTACTGTCACTGGATTTCAGAGCAAAGGATAAGTACAAACTGGGAAGATTCTGGTGGATTGCAGGGGCGCCCACTGAAGGCAGGAGACCTGCTACCTCTCACGCCAGCAGCAGACAAGCCCCAGGCTGACAAGAAGATTCCTGCGTCCTGGATCCCTGCATACCCGGCAGAGGGGGGACCCTGGGAGATCGGCGTGCTGCCAGGCCCCAATGCAGCGCCGGACTACTTCACGGATGAGGACATCCAGACGCTCTACTCCGCCACCTACACTGTGCACTACAACTCGTGAGCTCTGTCTGCATGATGTTGGTTGCCGGAAGAATGCTCAGCAGATGAGAGCCTTGTATGCAATGCACTTATCTCAGTGTCCTCATGCTATGACAATACTGTGCACCTGCTCTCACTAGGACTGATCACAGTGTGAGGTTGCCCTTCCAGGGTGGGCTTACTTCCAGGGATGCAAGAAGAATTTACTGAGGACTGGACAATGGTGGTGTTGATCCATGTGTGCTGCAGGAACCGCCTGGGGATTCGCCTGCAAGGACCCCGGCCCCAATTCGCCAGGAAGGACGGTGGAGAGGGAGGGTCCCACCCTTCGAATGTCCATGACCACGTCTACGCGATTGGCACCATCAATTTCACAGGTGATCACCTGCTCCTCAAAGGCCGCCAGATACACATAGCAACGCGTCTGCTGCGCTCTGCGGTGCTTGCACAAATCCTCACAGTGGGCCATCCCTGTGTGCTCTCCTAAGGCATGCAAGGAGCATGGGATACACAGTTGCCTCTGGCCAGGTGGCTAAATGCCAGGGCATGTGCTGTGACATGCCAGCAGGTGCCAGATGGCGTCTCTGAGCGTGTGGCTGAACATGCAGGCGACATGCCGGTGGCGCTCATGTTTGACGGTCCCAGTCTGGGCGGCTTTGTCTGCCCCTGCACCATAACTTCCACCGAGCTCTGGAAGATGGGGCAGGTCTCCCCCAACGACAGCGTCCTCTTCAAGCCTGTCACCCTGGGTGAGAGGCCACTCCCTTGCTGGCTGACTTTGCTTAAGGACTCCGGACAGCAGATGAGGGAGGAGCTACGGCACGAAGCACAATAACATGCGGCTAAAAGGGCTGACAAAAGATTGGCAATACAACATACGCCACTGGCCAACGAAAGCTACCTCTGTGTACAAGTGTAGACAGCAATACATGTTGTGTGATGTGGTGTTGCAGCTCTCCTTGCAGACGACATGTTGCAGCCTGCTGAGACAGCATCTACGAGGTGTGTCCAGAACTGGCTGGTCTTGCCTGCAGAGAAGGCTTTTGAGGAGTGTGCGACGCTGGAGACCAAGGTGCAGCTCCTGCAGAAGGCTGCCTTCGGCGATGTTGATGTCGAGAAGGGCTTGGCGGCATTCCATGTGAGTCTGCATGGCCCCTCCTTCCTTCATCGCTGCAATGTGCTAGATGCTCAGAGCATGCAAGTGAAGCGAATGGCAGTCCATTCGGGGCACACAGGGAGAAAAGGATAGAACACATGAAGGTTAAAAGGGGATTGAGCAGGTCCGGCACTTTTGGGTGTACCAGTTGAAGGTTCTGCATGTGCTTGCAGGTGCCTACACCAGCAATGCCACCAACCAAGGCAGTGCTGAAGGTTCTGCCAGCCACGACCACCTACCCTGGCGCTCAGTTCCGGCTCGCAGGAGACAGGTACACCTCCTCGTGCCTCATCCCGTTTGAGCATGCACACAAGTGCAAGGTCTGATGTGAGACAGACATATTGCAATGAGCGCCGATACTCACAAAGTGGTATCGCATTTTGATGCATGCTGCTGGCAAAGATGGGCAGCAGGATGTCAGTGGCGCAGTGATGCCATTGAAAGATCTTTTTAGAATGACATATGCACAAGGATTACAACTGCGTGCGAACAAACCTGAGCATGATGTGTCCCTCGCTTCTGGCTGCAGATACGTGTTTGTGGAGTACGGCCCCATGATTCTTGCTTCCATGCAGCGGCATGATGGCTCAGTCGCTTACGAGTGAGCTTATTGTCCTGCGTCCATCGGCGACACGGTATTATTCGCATACCAAAGGTGTGCCTGCGTTTGCAGATATGTGTTTGTGGAGTACGGCCCCATGGAGCTGGACATCAACCTGCGCGTGCGGGTGCATGAGCTGGAAAAGGCGCTTGAGGAGCGGGTGACGCCCCATTCTGCACCTGTCGGGAAGCATTCATTGGTTTCGGAATCGTCCTGTCGAGGTGCCTGAGGTGTTTCAGGCCGGCGGCTCGTGCTGAGTGCGCTGCAGGCCTGCGCTTCTGCAGCGCTGTCGACATGTCATCAATGTTAAGTGCTCCTAGAGCATGCACCTGGGGCCTTCTCTCCCAGGCAGCCTTGGCATGGTATCCTTGGCCTCAAAAATAGAACAAGGTAGTTAGTGAGAGGGCCATTGACTCTACCTAATTTTGAATGTTGTGCATGCAGGCAGTGCCAGGCATTATCGAGAGCAGCCCGGGAGTGAGGTCGTGCATGATCGAGTACGATCAGCGCGTCCTGCCCCTGTCGCAGCTGCTGGACACGCTGGAGTCTATCGACAGGAAGCTGCCAGCTGTGAGTCACCCTCTGCACGCACTTACATGGGTGTATGAACCTTATCATGTCCTGGCATATGCGTGAAGCTCTGCTGCCTGAAGGTGAAAATCTCTGCCCTAAAGCTGTCTGGCGGAGTGCTGATACGTGGTGGGCCGGCATGTCAGGCTGGCTATCACCCACTGGCTCTTTTTTAGATGAGAGACAGACACAGGGAAGCACTTTGGAGTCCTGGGTGAGATGTGTGAGTGTGCGCCGCCAGGCAAAGGACCAGATACTGCCGACCCGGATCATACACCTGCCGATGGCCTTCAACGAGAAGTGGACGCACGAGGCCATCCAGAAGTACATGCGCTCCTCGCGCAGAGAAGCGCCCTACCTGCCATCAAATGTTGATTTTGTGGCCAAGAACAATGGTGGGCTCCTTGATCTACACAGATTTTGATGTATTGTTTGGCCAGTGTTGCAGCCCTATGCCCGGCAGCATCCACATGGCTTGATTACGTGCTTTGTGTGAGCTCAGCTGAAGTGAGCACAAGGTCATGACCCGGCTGCAACTGTACGCGGCTGCATCTTTACTACCAGCAATATGTCGTCAAGGCGCTGTGGCATGTGGGATTGCGACTTTCTTCGCCAGAAGGATGTCTCACAGACAGCCTCTGCTCACAAGAGGGGCTATTATTCTGCAGGGCTGACACAGGGAGCAGAGTCTGTGCGGCAGGTGGTGTCAGAAGCCAAGTACATGGTGCTAGGGTTGGGCGATGTATACCTCGGAGCCCCTTGCGCTGTGCCAGTTGACCCTAGGTCTGCAACTCTCTCACATTTTCCTCTACTTGCATTGCCTTTGCTTGAGTAGCCTATTGGTAGAACCGTCATGGGAAATTGACCCTCTCTTGCGAGCATGCCTGATTTAAAGACAGGCTGAGCCTCCTATCCATTGGGGGGCGATGACTTTCAAAGATGTCATGATCCTGGTGCAGGCATCGTCTGGTGGTGCCGAAGTACAATCCAGCACGCACATTCACCCCGGAAGGGGCGGTTGGGCTGGGCGGCGCCTACATGTGCATCTACCCCATGGACTCGCCCGGAGGCTACCAGCTGATTGGGCGCACGCTGCCCATCTGGAACACCTTTGGGCGCGTCGGCCCCTTCACCCCGGCCAAGCCCTGGCTGCTCAGATACTTTGACCAGGTCCGTCTCACGTCACAGGCTACCCAGCAATGCATCTGCCTCTGCTGATCTGCCTGAACAGAGGCAGCCTTGCATGCACACGCTGCAGCAGCTGCATTTGCCAATACTGGGGTGTGAACATAGGTAGCACGGGAAAGTGTGCCATGCCGCACATGTCCTGCCTTTGCAGCTGTACATCGCTTTCAGAGGATCCTACAGTGCAGGCACTGAAGGTGTAGTTGCCTTTCTATCCTGCTGCAGGTGAAGTTTGAGCTCGTGTCTGAGGAGGAGCTGGAGAAGCAGCGGAAGGACTTCCGCAATGGGGAGCTCAAGCTCAGGATCGACGAGGAGGAGTTCAACATGAGGTGCGGGCCAAGGCTCTTTTGTTCCGCATGCAAACTCGTGCCTCACATTTCTTGCCCATGGCTGCATCCATCTCCATGTGCTGCAATTGCTGGGGCAGCTCATGAGGCCCTGCCCAACACATGTAGCGCAGGGCGGCCACATGGTGCAGTCATGTTCACAGCAAGACCTGCTCATACACACATTGTGGCAGGCGTATTCAGTACACATGACACCCGAAGAAGGGCAAGGATGAATGCGTTGTGGGTGTGCTTTTGCAGGCTGTACAATGACTTCGTTGACTCGGTGGCCATCCAGACGCAGGCGCTGCGCGAGACGCAGGCGGTGGCGATTGCAGACCAGCAGAAGCTGGACGAGGAGAGCCTGCAGCGCATCAAGGAAGAGGACAGCAAAGCCAAGGTGCTGCTAACTCACCCCAGTCGAGGCAGAGGCGCCTTTCTTGACATTCGCAGGGTCCCCCAATTGCAGAGGTGCTTACAGTAGAGGTGCCTCATGGTGCACCACGTATGTGATGAGTGCGGATCTTAATGATACCTTCTTAGATTTCACAGAGAGCTCAGAATGCAGGTTCTCTGCTGAGGAAGTGTGTCACAATTGTGCAGGAGAATGGCGTGCAGAAGGAGGCAGAGTCGGATTGTACAGGCCTTGAAGTCCCGTCCTCCTTCACTGCGAATGTCTGGGAGGTGTGCCCTCTTACATCCTCCCCTGGCACATGGACCAAGTTCTCATCTTCAATGCCAGGGCTGCCCACATCTCAACCTGCACCTTATCATGTGACCTCTAGCATTCCGCAGGGCCAAAGGTGGTGAATAATACTCTATCAAAGAGACCTGGTGCCACACGAGGAGACATGTCACACGAAGGACTGTGTTGGGCTGCTAGTATCAACATGGATGCCTGCCCATCGTGCCCCAGCTCATGTGTGCTTGCCTGCATGCAGGTGAAGTGCAAGGTTGGAGATGTGGTGAGCAAAGGCGAGGTCATTGTAGTCCTGGAAGCCATGAAGATGGAATACCCTGTGACCGCTCCCGCTGCTGGCCAGGTAAATGCATCCATGCTTTGTACTTCAAGGGAGAGTAAGAAGCTTACAGCATGACAGCTGCTCATTCTGGTTGACTGGACAAAGAGCTGCGCACAGAGGGATACAGAAAGTTGAGGCAATCTCTGCCAGGATGCAGTGGGCATGATATAGCCTATGTTGTGGTTCTGTGTGAGTGATCATATTGAGTAAGCAGGCAATGCATGAGTGCGGCTTATGTGTGCCCGCAGGTCAAGGCAGTACGGGTGGAGGGGTCTCAGTTGGTGCAGCAGGGCGACACCTTAGTGATTATTGAGCCCAGCGAAGAGTAGACTGCAAGGAGCACCTACCGTGATCCTTATACCAGCTTCAGCCGAGCAGAATTACATGACACCTTGACGCGGCAGACGGCAACATGCCGGTGCAGAAGAGGCGGAGTAGCGAGCAGCCTGCTGCGGGGCTCAGCCAGACATGACGCATGTCCCCCTACTCAGACAGACAGACTCTGTACTGCAATTTGATGCTCTAATTCGGTGTGGAGGGGTTGCCAAAATTACCACCGGCAAAGCATGGGGATTATTCCCATGAAGTATGGGCAGGCCATGAGTGGCTCAGCATTCTTTCATGTCGCTATAGCTCACAGGCAGAAGTGTTTGTACCCAACCTGCTAAGGCTGAAGCAGCTTGACTCATGATACTGTCTTCAGCGTTGTGCGCTGCATAAAACTAGTGCGTTGCACAGTATGATGTAAGGAATTGGCATGGCTGACCAATGTCACACTTATGATACATATAGCATGCGTTTTAGTTCTAGCATATGTAGCCCAAGCTGTCAGCTTTGCATAGTGCTAAGAGCTATGCATCAGCTCGGGCACCTTTTCACAGCCAGACTGTGTGCTGCCCATACCAACACACCTGCTAAATGCAAAGCTCCAAGGAGGGGGCAGGTGTCTGCAAGACTAACCCCACCAGTGCCTGGAGTGCAAGCTCCTGCCGGGTCTGGCTGCAGGGTTGCACTTGCTGCTGCATTTGCTCTCTGCGGGAAAGCAACCCTTGCAGGCAGAGGGGTTTTGCCCCTTTCTGCAACCCGAAACTCAGCAGGTTCAGGGTTGCTCCTGAAGGGCTGGCCCCAGCAGGCGCTGCAGCGCGGGAGAGAAGACCTCGTAGATCAGCGTCAGGGGCTTGTTGTCGTGCCAGAAGAAGTACTGGCGCCCCCAGAAGGGGCCCTCCTCTCCAAACTCCCTGCACACAGGTTTGTCCTCGTCACTCTGCTGGCCTGTGTGAAGCGCGCTGTGTGTTGTCAATTGCATGGCCCGCGTGGAGGGCAAGATGTCTCTGCATCAAGCATGCCAGGCAAGGAGACCCTCTGCCATTCGCACATCCTCAGAGTCTTTTGCGGCAGGGGCCTAAGGCATCCAGGGTCCCGTGAGTACACTGTATATGGCATCAGAGTAATGCAGGGCTTGACATTGTACCTGTGCTGGTCAGGCCTTTGAGTGCTGGCAGATGTCTAAGGGGAACAGCAATGTGGCGAGGGCTTGCCTATCTAGGAAGGGTGAGGTGCCATGGTAGAGCGCCTGCACATCCCTGTACAGCTCTGTGCGCGCTGCGCTGAGGCTGGCCCAAATAGGCAGCCGCTTGTCCTGCAGGTACTCGTTCACGGTGTCCTCATTCCACCAGGACGTCGCATATACCAGTGCCTGCCCCTTCTCAGGACCCGCCCCATTGCCCGGTTGCTTGGGCAGCCGCAGAAGCACCTGGCCATGGCAGTGTATTATACGTCATCTGATCACACGAGACAACTGCCTGTCTTAGCTGCGCATATGTGCACGGGTGTCCTGTTTGGCTTCCCACCCAGGACTTACCGCGACTTCAAGTGTGTCAATACTTTGCAAGCCGTGCTTTGCTTGCAAAGGTCAGAACAACAAGAACTTTGAAGCATGACAGAGGAGTCACCTGTCGCTGCACTCTTGGCCCTTCGATGGCATGCGAGCCCTCTGGGAGGCCCTCTGTGCTGCTGCCAATGCTCTCCATCTCCAGGCAATCCTGCAGCGCTCAGAATCATCAGCAGCTGTCTGCTGCACATGACTGCTGATTAGCTCTGCAGAGGACCTTGCAGCTTGCAGCGAGCTCCACATTTGGACAGCCTCCTAACACTTTGTACATACATGCGCCAGACATCGGTCATGTCTGGCGCATCGGAAAACTATGTGTTCTGGCGCCACAGCACTCCCGCGTCCTGCCAACAAGGGGCTGCAAGATAGATAGCGAGGGAGTCTGATGCAGTCACCACTTCTATGTGCTGGCCAGTAAGAAGCTGCAGGTGGCGCGTGACAGAGCCATCGCTCAGTAGCAGCATCTTCCAGGTGGGTGCCAGCTGCTCGGGCAGCTGCATCCTGAACATGGCGTCCTCCTCCAGCATCTGCGCAGAAGTGTGCAAAATTTTCAATGCGTACTGCAAAGTGAAGAGCTCCACTGTACTGTGCTTGCTCAGACTGAGATGCATGCCTTCCATGACTCTGAGGACTGCAGACGATGCCACCCCGTGATCCCATCCGCCCCATGACTCCTGTCAGCTTGATCCGACGCCTTACTAGCTCTAGGAGAAGCGGCACTGCATGACATGGGCCTCCACGCTCTGTGGCCTGCTAACCGTGCTCTGTGCCTCAACTGGAGGGGCGGACGCCATGTGAGCACTTTTGGCAGCCCCTGGCACCCCAAACTATGCATGGGACTTGCCGGGACTTTAGCATGCCGACATTGCAAGCTTCAGCCCTCTCAAGGCATGATTCTGATATGTGACGCGAGGACTGCGCTGCAAGAGGGCTGATACCGCTTGTATAGACCTGCCGAGTGCTATGTGATGAAGTGCAGCTCCAAGTTCAACAGCACCGAACATGACATGTGCAACGCTCCCTGTTGGGCACCGCAGATGCCGATGTGTTCGACGTGCCCACTAATGCTGTTGGCCAGCCCGACCTGCCCTTGTATGCTTTGGGGGATGCCCAGCCCTTCCTAGTGCGTTCACAGGCGTTCGATAGCATCGATACAAGAAATTATTTGGAGAATTATCATATCGCATGGCGCACCACCCTCCAAGTGCATTGGTACATGAAGATGCCCTGTTGCTCTGTGGTACTTTTTAAGACCATGTGACCCCTTTAAGCGGATTGCACAGATACTCAGCACGTGATGGCTGCCTCTACAGTCACTGGAAGAGACGAAGGGGTCGTGGGTGTCTCGGCTTTGCATACTCTACCGCAGCTGCTTTTGAGCTCATATCGGCCTGAAACGTTTGTTTACACGGCGCACGTCTCGAGGTGTGTTCTACAGAGAAGTTGAACCGTGATTGTACCCCTTCTCGGTTGGGAACGTCAAGATATGATTCGCATGTGACAGGGATGACCAGAAGACGCCCAGTATGGCAGGCTGGATCGAGGTGTTTAGAGCCAGCATCCCCTCGTTTCAGCAGAGGGCGGAGCAGGATCCTACCTTTGACGCAAGCATTGCAAAGGTGAGCCAGACTCCGATGCTTGCCGTGATAATTGATCTTTACATTTCTTTGGACAACCAGAAGGCTCTTGGCTGAAATGGACCTTTGCATTGAGGCGTTGTTGGACGTTCCCTGAGCAGCATCTGTGGGATGCAGGAGAAGGCATCAGCCTTTGGTGAGTCCTATGGGGCAATTTTAGGTGAACTGGAAGCCAATCCCAATGCTGATCTCCCTCAGATGGGCGGGCAGCCCATCTCCTGCATATCGCTTTGCGCTCTCAGGTAATTCGATACTCCTGATTGCCACGTACTGCCGTGACACAAACAATGACCACCACCCTGCAGACACACCCCATCCTCCAATGACACATGTACATCACCAAGGACTATACCATCTCAGCAGATATGCACAGCCAATCAGTGATCAGAACGCTTCAATGTGGCTATGTTTTGTGAATTTGACGTCCTGCCAAGTGTGAAAGTGCCTGTGCAGGGAGCACTGTTTGCGGCAGCAGGGCTTCACAGATGTCTTTAGAGACATCAAAGCAGAGGAGAACGCCAAAGCACTGGCTCTTCTGCCAGGTGTCCTTAGGTAGTGCTTCCTTACCTTGCATACCAGCTCTCTCCTCGTGCTTGAATTTCAAGTGGACCTTCTGTAGCGCAAGGTTGCATGGGAACACTCCGCTTCCAGTCCAATGATGGTGCGTTCTTGTACTTGGTACTGTACAGAAGGCTGGGTGGCATATAAGACCGCAGCAGGTGTACCTTCAAGTAGCACCATGGCATGGAAACACATTGCCTTTTGCTCCAGGGATGAAGGAGCCTTCTCCGCTGGCTTCATCAGTGCTTGCTGCTTCACAGGGAGTTGGATGCCATACAGGATCACAGCAAGCGATTGGAGCTGCTCCTGAGGGGCGTCTTTGCTGGGAACATCTTTGACTTGGGTGCTGCCACCTCTGCGGACCTCTTCAAATCCAAGGGGGTATGCATACTGCATCATGCAACTGTCGAATAGTCTAAGAACTCTGTTCTAGAGGCCTCGAGTGTGAAAACCTTATTTGCCACCTGCCTTGTTTGGTGTCCTCCCTATAAGATTGCTTTGTCCAAAAGGTCAGCTACTTATGCTGGATCCACGATCGAGAGAGGTTGCGTCTGGCCTGCAGGCAGCGTTTGAGGCGACCAGAAGCAGCCTGGTGGGCAGGCCCTGGGCAGTGGATGACCTGGACAGGATTCTGCAGCAATGGCAGCACAAGCAGTACAGGAAGGCCGTGCTCTTTGTGGACAATGCAGGCTCTGATGTGATTCTGGGTGAGCCACGCCCTCAGCCAAGCATATGCCTTCGGGTCCCATCACCTCAATTGCACAGCTCAGTGCATGCCCTCTGCGTATGCAGCATAGAAGCTTGCTTTACACGGCTCCCACGTCCCCCGTGCAGGAACACAGCGAGCACAGGTTAATGAGTTATTGATGACCTGTGCAGGGATGCTTCCTCTGGCCAGAGAGCTGCTGCAGCGGGGGACAGCAGTTGTGCTCGCAGCCAACTCAGTACCGTCCATCAATGACATCACAGCGCCTGAGCTTGAGGAAGCTGTGCAGAAGGCCGCAGAAGCCGACCCTGTGATCAGGCGAAGCCTGATGGAGGGAACGCTGACCGTGGTCCCTTCAGGAAACGACCTGCCAGTCATTGACCTGAGAAAGGTGCCCTCACTGTGACTCTGCTCCCTGCCTCTGCATGACAGTGTAGTGGGCGGATCACAATTGTTTAGCAAACCGGCATGTGAAGTTCACACTGTGCTTGGCAGGCTACTGTTTTCACTGGTCTGTATCTCTGACACTGAAGATGCCCGGCCTTGTGTTTGAATGCATGTGTTTAGCACTGTCAGCTGCTACATGCAGGTATCTCAGGAAGTGGTGCAGAAGGCGGGAGATGCAGATCTGATTATCCTGGAAGGCATGGGACGAGGCATAGAGACTAATCTGTATGCTCAGTTCAGCGTGGACTCTCTGAAGCTTGGCATGATCAAGCACAGAGAGGTGAAGATTCCATGACACGGTACTTCAGCTCAACTTGCATGCAAGAGACTTCAGACAGCTGCATAGCAGCTGGATGAAGGCTCATCTGTCGCCATGAGTGCATGTCCTGACCCCTCAAGATGGTCTCTGCTCTGAGAGCTGCGAGATGTGCTTGCACTGCAGGTGGCTACCCTACTTGGTGGTCGGCTGTACGACTGTGTGTGCAAGTTCGATGAGGCTCAGTCCTAGGAGCCATGAGCCATGCTCTTATGGCAATACCATGAAATCAGCAAGCAAACTTTCGACAGCAATTGCTTTACAAGGGCACTCAGATTGCTATCTATGAGCCAGGTAGGGCTCTTCAGAGCTCCAGGTAGAACCCTATGTAGCATCAAGGTAGTGCTTTGATATCAGAGGTTTGAGTTCTGTCCAGCTTGAGAGGCCACAAAGAGCCAGAGGAATTCCAGTGGGATGATTCCACAAACAGTTTTCGGCAACTCGATTCTTGGTTGGTTCTTGAATGCCAGTGCAACGCTGGCAGGTTGGGTTCTTCCTTGTGGTTTGCGTGGCTAACTGGCTACCATTGGTGGCATACCCACCAGAGGTTTCTCGTCTTGTGCGCTCATGCGTTCTTGAACTGGCCAGCAGTCACTCAAACCCTGCCCGCCCAAATGCTCATGTGCATACTGTCCTCGTCAGGCAAGCTTTCCAAGATCCTGTGCACCTCAGCAGGAGGATTTAGCCCCAGCTGCTGCGCTCTGTTCCACCTGCAGGAAAGGGTTGAAGCCTTAGCCCTGCTAATTGCTTTGAGCATCGCAGCACCATTACAATGTATGCTAGCATCGCTATTCTTATATAAATCGATCGCGCGGTGCATAATCATTGAACTGTGTAACAGCAAACACTGCGCGAAGCATAGCACTGCCACGCTTACAGCTGTGTGGATGGACTTGCCTCTCGAGTCTTGTTAGCCCCAGGCATGGCCCGTACTTGCTTGTGAGATCAAAGCTCTTCAAGATGTGGCCGATGTCCTGTGGCTCTGCGCATCCACAACATGCATCAAGCCAACAGTCGTTGCACAGAAAGCTGTTCGAAGCCCTGTTGTACAGCAATTGGCGTGGGTTTTGCGCGTCCTACCGTCCTCCTGTGAGGTTGAAGGCTGCGATGACAAGCCGCTGCTAGGGGCTGGCGCAAGATCCTTGCGAGTTGCAAGTTTTCGCGCGATATGGTCACCAGCGTGGGGATTCCTGGTCTGCCGAAACTGGATGCTTCCGCTGCTCATTGTGGACTTCTCGACTCTTATTGGCTCAGATCCCTGCCTTTGTTCTGAGACCGTCATTCGCTTTCTCGAAAGTGATCATGCTTTGCTCAACCCCTCGCATGACAGGACAGCTTCCTGATGCATGGGTGCAGCTTCCGCCCTATCATGGGAAGCCATTCATGCCCAACACGATGGTGCCTGGCGGCATACACCGCATCTCCTTTTCGTCACATCATTTTACAGCTATGTCGTGCATTCTGGGCCTGCAGCACGCCTGCCATGGCTTCGGTCATGAGCATGGCCTGACTGATCCAGCATTGAGGCTACACTCCAGAGGGATTGGTCTGCCGCTGACAAACTTGAAAAGATGGCATGCCCGTACTTTCGAGACGTCCAGGTACCAGGGATGGGCTACAGCACGCGGTGCAGTGCCAAAGAGCAGTGATGGCAGAGGCACACTGGCGGATGCATTGGTTGGCAGTGTCACACAGACACTGACTTTGGGCATGTCAGCTGCATCAATGGCTACTGACTCCCTGGCTCGTTTGCAACGCATCGTCGGACCCCTGCCCTCAGGCTTTCCCCCAGGCGAGATCTCTTCCCATGCCTGGTGTGACACTTTCATGCCTGATGACCAAAGTACATGACACACGACGGGTGCACCGTGCAATTACATTTACCTCTACATCATGCCCTTGCAGGTCCAGGCACAGACGTTGCAGTGGACTTTCTGAGGAGCCCATTGGCCTTCATAGACAGCCTCACGCAGCAATATGGCCCTACTGTCGGCTTGAAGCTTGGTGGGGAGCATGTCGTCCTCACAGGGGATCCAGACATATCACGGCAGGTCCTCATCGACCAGGCCACAGTCTTTGTCAAGGTAAGCCCATGGCTCTCGCCTCATCTCTCGCACGGAAGCAGAGCTCCTCGAGGGACATGCCATGTTGAAGCGCATGATCCCAGATGCCACACTGCTTCTCTAACAATCCAAGCACTTGAGTGGTTACCCTAGACACATCCTGCCATTCTTGCCTTTCAGGAGGGATCGGAGCAGCACACAAAGCAAACACTTAATGGACATCATTGCTATAGATGATCACTGCCGGCACAGGAAGGCACTGCTTTCTTTCCAGGGAGCAGCCTGGCGGGCAATGGGCTCCTAGTCAGCGATGGTGCCACCTGGCAGCGTCAGCGCCAGCTGTCCAACCCCGCCTTCCGGAGCTCTGCCATCAAGACATATGCCAAGGTAAGGGGTTCGGCTGGACATGTCTGAAGCCGAACAGTGCATCTCCTGCCATCAGCCGCACCTCTGGGTCACTGCTATACAGAGCTGCACGATCACTGCTTTGCCCACATCCCAGGCTTGTCTGGATGCATGGAGAACTCTTTCAGGGCTACAGTGAAGATATTACTACAAATTGCCTCCACATACAGCTCTCTGCCATACACTTTGATGGGTCACATGCTCAGCAGTTGCCGCGCTGAAACCTGCTGTGTTGATAAGATGAGCTGGGTAGTGCACCGAGGCTTGCTCTGTCCACTACAGGCAATGACAGACTGCACCGGTGCTCTGGTTGATGAGTCCTGGAGGTACAGCGGCCGCAGGGACATCTATGCAGACCTCAATGCGCTGACATTGAAGATCACCACGCAAGCTCTCTTTGGAGATGACCTGCCTCCAGCTGAGGGAGTCAAAGTCACAGGTGAGCCGCGCCTACATCACTCATTCTGTTGTAGCCTCCTGTGGCCCTTCCTCAGGGTGGTCAAACCATCTCAGGTTGCAATGCACTAAGATAGGCTGCTTGAAGCTTCTGATGGAGGTGCCACGAGCTGCCTACTGTATGACACGTCCGGTTTTTGTAGCCCTGTGCAGCAGAAACCATTGCAATGAGCGCAACTACTGTAGAGGCAACCTCCTATGGATTGCATCTGCCCCTCTGAATGTGCAGGAGCCATCCAGAAGGCTTTTGAGTACTTTGCTGAAAGAGCTGCCCTGGGCTTCATCATTCCAGAGTGGCTGCCCACGCCCGACAACCAGCAGTATGCGGAGGCAGTGCGGCAGCTGGACTCTGTGGTGTACTCCATCATAGACTTCCGCAGAGCACAGCTTGCTGCCAGCAGCCCACAGGCATCACAACAGGTGGTCGCCACGTCCTGCATCTCCCTGACATAGAGGGATTCAGAATACCCTCACGCTGCTGTCTATGTCTTCTACGGAGGACGGAAGTTGTCCTATCGCTGCCCTTCCATGATGCAGATGCTCTGTGCTCCGCAAAATCTCTGGTTTGCTCGTGAACTCAGAGTCCCAACAGGAGCCCTACCTGAGACAACTGGGTGGCTTCCAGTCTTTCAGCAACTCTGTGCAGCGCCTGAAAATGACAGCAAAGCGCAAGGATGAGCAATTCTGTGCTTGAGAGCCCATTTGGGTTGCTGAGAGCCAAACTTAACCAAAAACTTTGATACTGAGCGCTGCTGCAGTCACACAACAGACATCAGTGTCAGGCTCTGCCCAAATGCATGCGCCATGACGCTATACATGTGCTGCCGTGCAGTGCCTGCTGGATCAGCTCCTGCTGAGCAGAGATGATCAGGGGGAAGGCATGGGGCGGAGGGCGTTGCGAGATGAGCTCATGACGCTGTTGGTGGCAGGCCAGGAGACGTCTGCCATCCTGCTGGCCTGGGCATGCGCCTACCTGGCGCACCATCCCGAGCACCAGGAGCGAGCTGCTTCTGAGGCACATAAGGTATGCTTTGCATGTGTGATGCCTTTCACTGGGAATTCTATCAAGCATATAGGCGCTGGGTGAGCTTTGTGTGTGTAATGCAGCAGAGGGGTGCTACACATTGCATCCCTGAGGCACTGCATGTCCACAAGTCTGGGTGCTGCTTCAACTGCCATGAGTACAGCAGAGCACCGCGCAGGACCTGTTTAAGTGTGGATGCACCAACGCCTACCGGCCATGTACAGGTGATTGGAGAAAGTCCTCAAGGCACGGCTGACGTCAGCAGTGCCCCCTACCTCCAAGCGGTGGTGCTGGAAGCGCTGCGCCTGCGGCCGCCGGCATACATCGTGGGGCGCTGCGCAGCGCGCGCTGTGACGCTTGGCGCCTTCAGCCTGCCTGCAGGTGAGGCACCACAATTTTCCGGGTGCACTTCTCTGCGCTGACAGCCCTCATGGCACAGTATGTTGTGTGACAGTTCGCAGGACCTGCTACAATGCTTGGCACCTTGCTCCTTCTGCAGATGCATTGGTAAGAGCTTGAGGCCGCTATCTGCAACTCGGGAGGTCTCTATCTTGTGGCGCATTGTCGGGCTTTGTGTGATACCTTCTCTATGCGGCAGGCTGTGGCAGCCGCCCACGCCAGGGTCATTACAATCGTAGCCGGAGGACTCATGCAGTGACGTGTTGGACGCAGGCACAACAGTGCTCGTGAGCCCTTGGGTCTTGCACAGAGACCGCAGCAGGTGGCAGGACCCGGAGGCCTTCAAGCCAGAGAGGTGGCTGCCGCTGCTGGAGACAAAATCATATATGGGCGAGCTTTCTGGTTTAGGGTCAAATGGAGCGTATGTGCCATTTGGCGCAGGCCCCAGAAACTGCATAGGCACTGGCTTTGCGATGCTAGAGGCTGTGCTTGTTCTGGCACGCAGTCTTGTGACAGTGCGGTTCAGGACAGTGCCTGGGAGCAGCTTTCCCCGCGCAGACCCCAGGATCACACTGAGGCCATCTGAGGTTCCATTGATGATTGAAAGGGTGTGATTTGTGCACCAAATCAGACCAGAAGTTATTCTGTTAAGTGATGTACTTGGAAAGGCCTGAACGCCTGAACGCCGTACGTGCTTGCATCACGAACTGCATCTTTGCATCTCATCCAGCTGGGATGCCCCCAATGACTACTCCTGGGGATCTTCAAATGCACATGCGAGTGAGAAGTTGACATCCGGGACCTTTCTTACATCATCGACACCACAGGCAGCTTTGCTCAAGTAAGCTGAGCTCAATACACAGAAGCTCTGTAAGCCTGGGTCTAGCTGTTGCTGCTGCAGCAGCCCACTTCCCTTCTGGCCAGTACCTTCATGTTACGGTTTGTAGCTAGCCTGATGCAGCCTGGCACTCAAGTCCTCACACCCCTACTCGGCAGGTCATGTGGAGTCCCATGCCATCCACATGCACTACATATTGGCGAGCAATGAGCTAATCATCTGGCTGCAGCAGGTAAGCCCAATTTCTGACACAGGGCAGGAGGACATTCATGTTGACATGAAGCACATAACAGGACCTCTCTGCTTCGTTTTGTGACAAACCAGACGGGCTCTCAGATCTTCATGCGTAGGTCCAACCACCTGGTTTGACCACCTGAGCAATAAGCTCACAGGTGGTCAAACAACAGGCCGGGGTCAATGCTGTCTAGCAGTGTCAGGACAGCAGAAGCCAATGCTTTGAAACTCCCTGACAGGGTGCAGGACTTGACAGCATGCGTATCGTTGTCAAGGCTGATGCTGCTTAACTGAGCTTCTCAAGCTGCTGCAATTCCAGCCTTGGGGGCAATGCTGGGTTTGAGCGGGTTCAGTTCCTCCTGCATGCCCATTGCAAGCCAGTCTGCGGATGCATCAGCATGAAATTGAAGCTCAATGCTGCCACACTCATGTACAGTGTCCATTTGGCAGTTGAGTAACATATCAGGGCGCAATGCGAATATGCAAGGCAGGGCCACAAGTGCTGTCATATTTTCAGAAAGCGGCTGACCTGGCTTGTGTGCCTGGACAGCCTCCGAATGGCTCGGGCGCTGCCTCCGCTGAACTCAATCTCGCCTGTGTATGACCCGCCTATGCTGGCGAGCGCATCAGCAGCAAAGTCGACCACTTGAGGAGGTAACATGATGTCTCCCTTGTGCGCCTCCAGCGGTTCTGTAGAGACCACCACCCTGTGCACATGCAGATCTGCTTGAGAAACTGAATCCCCTTCACCATCCATTGGGAAGATAGGCCCGTCAACACAGCTATCTCGATGCACAAGCCCACAGCTTTGCACCTTTACACTTGCGTGATACCTGCAAGACACCTCCCTGTGCTTATAGGCATGTACTGTGACAAGACACACCCCAGATGTCGTCGTGCAGTATAGGTGAGCGGCATCAGTGCTAAGCCAAAACTTGTGGCAAGGGCGCGCAAAAGCAACATTCTAGGCAGGTAAAAGAAGCTTGCACACGTACTTTCCCCCTGTGAGCTTGCGGCTCAAGCGCCTGCGCTCCAGCCCGGGCCCAGTCGGGCTGCCCAGCTGGGCAGGGGTGTAGTGCAGCGCCTCGCCGGGCAAGCTGCCCTGGTCCTTGTTCGTCCCACCGCCCAGGCTGCATTCTGCCAGCTCAGCGTCCAGGAAGGGCGAGGGCATGGGCCCAAGGAGCTGGTACAGCGCTGCAGTGCTGCTGGACCTCCGCTCCAAGGGCTTCTTGCTGAAGTTCCCGGAACCCATATCTGCACCAGGCTCGCACACCTCAGCATGGTCACAAGTCACTGCTGCTACTGGGATGATAAGGGTCACTACCCTGTCAGAGAGATCCTGCTGGTCACACTCAGAGCAAATGCCTTGCAAGATACCAGAATTCTGCACGGAGGCATGGGACAATGCAGTAGCTGCCTGGAGTGACAAATCCCTATTTGCCGGCCACTGTGCAGTACCACCCCCGCATTACAGCTTGTCTAGAGCAATCTCTCCAGATAAGGTGTGCCTGTGAGCACAGTTGTGGGCAGACATCATGCTTGTCTACTTCCTTCATATTGGGCAGGAATAGGGCTGTGCGCACCCTTCAGCTCAGCCAGAGAGGCGGGCGGACCACTGGCGTCATTGTCCGCTGTTGCAATGCGCCTGCGGCTGCGGCACTCCTTCCCGAGCACGCACACGGTGTCCGCGCTCGGCACCAGGAGATTGGGCGAGGACTTGCTGGAAGCCAGGTACCTGCCGCTGCTCCGGGAGGCCAGCCCCTTCACCCCTGCACAGAAACCACACGGTAGGCATGCATGCAGTCGCCAGTAGCTTGGGCGCGAGTCTATGCGGGCGAGAAGGGGCTGACGTCCAGGAGCAGTGGAAAGTGTCTGGCGTTCAGCAAGTCCTCGCTCAGGCATTGCCAGATAATCCAGATACTCGGTGCTGCTCCTGAAGGCCAGCCCCTATGATTGTGTCATGAGCATGCATGCAAAGCCCAGATGAGCATAGCAGAGTCTGTCAGGACGGTTGCAATGCTCTGTTTTGCAAGACGCTGTTCTGCAAAGCTCTGTTTCGCGCAGCCTGCACATTTGCAAAGACAGGTCCACGGCAGTGCTGAGGCAATCAGCTTCCAACACCTGTGCTTGACGGACCTCTACATATGATGCTGTGCAGCTGCAATTCTGCTGCGCTGTAGATGGATCAAAAGATAAAAGTTTGGCAACATTGCTCCACTGATGGGGCCCCACACAGCGGTGTGCGGCAGGTTCCTAGGGGGTCCTCTATGTTATATGCGATTCACTTTTGCAGGTGGGTATGTGCTAGGACAATGGCACATACCAGCAAAGCTCTTCTGCCTGGGCACCAAGTCAGCAGCTGCAAACTCCACGCTCTGCCTCGGTTTGTGCCCCCTGCGGCTGAAGCTCTGACGGATGGCGGATAGAGAGGGGCGGCTCTTAGTCACAGTGAGCTCTGCTTCTGCCTCGGCTGCTTCTGGGCAGGTAGGCGTCTGAATCACATTGCTGGCAGCGTTGTCCCCCTGCACATGTGATAATGTTGGTGTCATTGTCACTGCCAGCTGTGTACAAGCTTAGCAGTCTAGGAAAAACCTTCAGTTGGGCTGGAGGTGCTAAGGCAGCAGGTAGTGCCTCTTGCAAGCGTCATTCAGGGTGCATGAGGGTTTCCGTTAAAGTTGCACCACAGCTCAGAGACGATCATACTGGATGACGTGAGCCACTGGAGGTAGTACCTGGTAAGAAGAGGACGGGGAAACCTCTGGCAGGTGGGCCTGAGCTTGCTTCACGTGGGGATCAGTGGGCGTCTCCATGACGTCGCTCTCTTCGCCCTGTACCAATAGCCCGCTGTGTTATGGACAGTCTTGTAACATGCGTCATTGGGCAAGCAGCGTACCACTGCTGTGCAACCTCACGCATAGTACAGGCAATCGAGCACCTGGGGGACTTGGAGGCCCTTGAGGCTCTTGAGGCTCTTGAGGCTCTTCAACAGGCCGGCCATTGTCGCTCGGTGATTTGCTTAGAGCATTTTTCCTCCTGACAGTTACAGAGCCATATCACTCAAGTGCTGCACACTGGAACGTGCTTATTCGAGGGGCGTTCGGTCTTGTCTCTCGTATACTGAGTATGTGTCGCGCAGCAGGAAATGGTATGCGGGTGCGAATCTCTCACTGCATTTCAGATGTGTAATGATTCCTACACTGTCACACCCATCACAAGGCCTGCACCTAGTACCACTGAGAACTAGCTCCTGCCCTCCTCCGATGCTCAATGTGACTAGCTCGCAGTAACAGGTGTACAGAGACACTCTCGAATTGCAAGGCAGGTACTGCAGGCAAAGCTGTCGTAATAATCGATCTGACCTCAGCTTGTGTAAACCCTTGCGATGAGGGGGTCGTGATGTTAAAAGATGCTTAGGTTATGGGTTAATTATAGCCTGCCATCTCCTGGCGCCGCACCAAGGAGGAAGTGGTCTGAGGGCCAGCTGAGGAAGGCTGTGCAGGCGAGGGCGCAGCCATGGTGCTCAAGACGACCATCTGCCGCTTCAGCGGCCTGAGGATATACCCTGGCAGGGGCATCCTGTACATTCGCACAGATGGCCAGCAGTACCTGTTCATCAATCAGAAGTGCAAGTCCATGTTCATGCAGCGCAAGCGCCCAGCAAAGATAGCCTGGACAACAACATACAGGAAGCAGCACAAGAAGGTGGGCGGGCATCTGCTGTCTGCAGCTGCACCTGCTGTTGCTTGGGACGTCAGGAGTGCAAACATGCAAGCTGTGATGGAACTGCTTGTCCGGGTGTTACACAGCGATGCCGTGCCTGAGTTTTCTGCGGGTATCTGAGCACGCGCATACCTTGTCAGCAGTTATGTGTGAGCTGAGAGGTGTCATGCTCATATGCAGGACCAAGAGGCCCAGATTGCTCGCAAGAAGAGAAGAGCCACCACCCGTACAGCAGCACGCTCAATTGCCGGTACCTCACTGGAGGTGGGCACTCATCCCATATCTCTGAGCCCACTGTGCTCTGCAAAGCCCTCCCAAGACCCGCTAGCTCTGACTTACATATAAGCTGTGCCTGAACAAACTGCTGGCGAGCAGGTGATCAACAAGAGGAGGGCAGAGAAGCCTGAGGTGCGAAAGGCGTCCAGGGAGGCAGCTCTCCGTGAGGTGTGCTTCCAGAGCTCACATCACGCAAGGCCCTATCAAAATGGTAGCAGGCGAAAAGGAATTAACCTGCTGAAGCGAGGGTGCTCTGCATACATTGCAATGTCAGCTGCTGTGACGCATAGCAGCAGCAGCAACAGCAGCGATCCTGGAGCTTGTATGCTCAGTGGTTCATCTGTGGGCCTAGGTGCTCATGAGACACAGCCACAGCATGCAGGGTCCCTTCTGGTGCATGAGCTCAGGAGTGCATGCAATGGCTGCAGGTGAAGGAGCGTCTCAAGAAGTCCAAGCAGGACAAGGCAGCAGTGAAGGCAGCGGATGCGAAGCGCGGTGGCGGCAAGGCTGCCAAGAACGTGCCCGGAGCTCGTGCCCCCGGAGCCAAGGCAGGAACCAGGCGCTAGGCGCTGATATGACAGCTGACCTGGAGGACAGCTCTACAACGAGCACCCCCAGGCTGGTCACTGCCGAGCAGGAGAGTTGGATGGAAGCCTTCGTGCAGCCAGCTTCAAGGGAAATGCCCAGAGATGTTTGTATAAGCCCTTGAGACGGCATCTGCATCAGTCTGGTGCCAGCTGTATGACAGTAGCATGCCAGATGATGCTGGATAGCAGGAGGGAGCAGAACAGGCTTGCATATGCCTGCAACTAAGCATGGTGCATGGGGAGTTAAGTTAGGCCGCTTTGGCCAAACAACACCGTATGTGGCATAGGGGCACATCATGTAATGGTCTGCATGTAGCAACAACAGCCCATGTGCATGCAGTGGCTCCAGAGCTGCAGCGTGTACTGGCCTTCTAGCATAGGCCTCACTCTCCGCATCATCATCTTACAGCTCATATCATCTGCAGCTCAGGCATTACCTATTGACTCGCAACCTGGAGTCTGTTACACTGGCAATCATGCTGTGTGTCTCCTAACACGTGTGCACAATCGCACAGCCAGATTGATCTCTGCATCTCAGATCTCATATCCTGGGAAGTACACTTTGTCCAACCTTTGCTCCGCAGCACTCGTATGCAAAGCCAACACGTCTGCCCAGAGGTAGACTGCTCCACTGATGCCCTGCAAGGAAAATACCATGCTTTCCATCAACCTTTGCAGCCTCCTGTGTGAGGCACCATTGCTTGTCTGCCGGGATTGATACTGTGTAGGTTGCAACCTACCTTGTCCTCAGAAGTCAGACACAAGGCTCAGGAGCTGACCAAAATTGTCTTGTGCACATCACATTTGCATGATAGCCCACCTCGAAGAGGGACAGAGGTCTGTCTGCATGGCTGCAGAGCTCTTGCCAGTGTTCCGCAAGCCACAGCGCAAAGCGTGTTGAGCGCACAAGGTAGCGGGCGTCCTGTGTTTTGCGGTAGGCCGAGAGGAGCGCATAGGCGTTCCCGCTCACGCCATGACACAGCCCGGGGCCCTGAATGCGTCACACACCTCAACACAACACATCACTGGGAATTTCTGGTGACACAACAAACCTTCACCTGGAGGGCTCTACAGGCTGACTCAGAGACAGCCCGAATGCCTGGCGCCACTACTTGTGCGCATGCTGCTCGCATAAGGGTGATGTACTCAGGAGGGACAGAGGACAGGGGTCCTAATTTCCACCTTCAGCAGGAGGCCTCGCTCCCAGATGACGCGGCCAGCCTTCTCGGCAGCCGCGCGCACCTTCTCCCTCTCTGCTGCAGTGCCAAAGCCTTCAACCTCCAGCAGCAGAGGCAGCAGACCCACCGCGCCATGGCACCAGTGCACCAGCCTGCATGGGGAAACCCTTGAGGCACCTCTCTCTACCCATCAATGATGCCGTCCTGCCACGTGATAGGCTGTCACATTTCACGTTGGTGCGCAGCGCAGGGCTCTGAGCGTTATGTGGCGCAGCGTCAAGCCCTCAGCTACACCAGTACAGAAGGCTGTCCTGAAGCTATGTGGGAAGGCTGTGACGTCCACACAGGTGCAAAGATGCTGAGTCTGGCAGGTCCAGCGTATGCTCAGGCTTCCATATGGCAGGCTGTCCATTCCTCACACTTGTCATGATCTGCAATGACCAGGGTTTCAGGATAGACCTACTTGTCAGTATCACTGCCATGGGATGATGGGAGGTTCCCTGACAGGAAGGCATGGTCGGCCAGAGCAAGAGTGCTGCGGGTGATCAGGGCCGCCCACTCGCCGTCAGCAGACGAAATTCCTGTGGGGAATTGCTTGAGCGCCAGCGCTAGCGTGTGCAGGATGCCCGCCAGTCCATGAGCAGCTGCATTGGCGTCCCTGTGTAAGGTTGACAAAGAAGAATTTCCCAGCATGCGAGCACAGTATGTAGGACACTTGCAGGCAACCAACAGCTGGTCATGTCTGGCTTATGTATGATCATGAGCAGTGCTGATGAAGTATGCCTGAGTTCAGCAGTGGAAGCAAGACAGCCACCCAGCAAAGTTGGAGGGCTGATGAGCTTCGGCGATGTTGAACCTCACAGAACTGCCACTAATGCTGCAACAGCGTAATCTTGTCCAAAACGCACCTCCAAGGTATGTACTGCCATGCCATGAGTACATGAGCCCTCCATACTCTGCTGCCAGCGGATGGCGCCTTCCGTCATGCAGAATCTGCCCCATGAGTTTGTGCACCTGCAGATCCCCGCCAAGTTTACGTCCTGGCGCTGAGTAACAATCGCAAGAGCCATAGCAGATGCCCAAAGAAAGCCACATAAAGCCTACCGGCTGGGATATGCTGGCATTTGCAAGCACACAGAGGGGCTGTCCAGAGTTTACACCAGGACTGGCCCTCAGAATAGCTTGTCATGCGTTGACAGAGGAGATGAAAGAGAGAGTGCCTACCAATGGTGCGGCGTCAGTCATGGGTTCGATGTGCTTGTGCAGGAACTGCAAGCAGTACAGGTACCCAGCGCGGCCATACAGCAGCTCATCCTCGCCAGGTGGCATGCGCTGAGCTGGGCCGTCCCATCTTCGCACCTCCTGCACTTTTATCGACAATCCTGAGGAGACGCCTGCAAAAGCAGGATTACCATGTGAAACTCTGACAAAATCACAACATCAGCCATGCTGCCAGGTAGCCATTCCAGTCTTGTAGATGTTGTGCTTGCTCCTGCAACACTACATATAATCCTGCTGGGCAAGCAGGTGGCAGCACTCCCACATGAGCGATGCCTGCACAGGGCTCCTCGACAATGTAAAATCTGTTTTGGTATTCTGCTTCTCGGAAGTGGGCAGAACCTGGGCTGTCTCCCTAGCACGCTGATCCATGCCCTGGGCCCTGTAGACCGCAGCACGTATGCATAGGATCCCAGGCATGCCCTCCAGGAAAGTCATCCTCTGCAAAGCCAGTGCAAAAGCTGTGCCATGTTGTATGCGGCTCGAGGAGACACTTATGATGAGCAGACATGTGCCGCGTCAGCAAAGCTATCCGCGCCCAGAACGAGCGCAAATGAGCGCAGAACAGGCATCAGCGTGCTTTCAAGTCTGGACTCCAAGCAGATGGCAGAGAAAGCACTATTTCAGGTCTTGTACCTCTGGATGGGCACGGGCAAGCTCTGCCATCTCAGCTGCTTTGAAGAGCAGATTCTCTTGAGATGCTGCAAGCATCTGCAATGCCTCTGAGCGGCGCCCCTCATGGCTGGCTGACATGGCAGTCAGGCTCTCATACAGGTGGAGGTATGCATGGGCAATTCCTGCCAGGCCTGTATATTCTGACCCCCCTGAGAACCCGTCACCCGTTGCAAGGCCCCGTTCAATGAGCTGCACAGCAAGCGATGGTCAATTCTACAGAGGATATGCTTTAGAAGAGGTGATGCTAGAAGTTGTGTATACATACAAAGCAGTACTCCTTGAAGCTGATTGACGCTCTGAGTGACTCTCATCAACACTCTGTGTAAACATAAGATGGGTTCTGATAAATTGCTGAGGGCGTCGTGATGGACAACACTCAAGACCTGTCGTAACATGCCGAGGTCCGGATCAGCTTGCCATAGCGTGAGCTGCCGGCTCACCTTGATCATGCTGTTCAGCGCTGCTGGGCCGACTTGTATGACTTCATCATGCAATGCCGGAAGATCTCCGGGATCATCGCTCCAAGAGTGAGGTTGGTGTCGGAGCGCGGAAGGCATTATGACCGTGCACTGGACGACTCGCCGCTGCAGTCTTGGTGACAGGGTACACAGTGGCAATCGCACAACGTTCACTGGGGGTAGCAACATTCGACTGCGCTGCTCTTTTGCAAGAGCCTGTGCCTGCTTGCTTCGTCATCAAAGGTCGAGATGGCCAGGCACGCCGGTTGACCGAGGGAATGTCTGGAAAGGAACTTGCGGAGACGGGAGGCATAACAGACGGTCTGGCGGTCTTTTAGTGTCTGGTTGGGCTTCATTGTGTTGTTAAGTCTTGAGTGGAGCCTGTATAAAGGTTGCAGCCTCATCTAAGGGCAGAACAGGAAAAGCAAGATGGCCTCAGATGAGGTCCTCAACATGAGCCTAGATGACATCATCTCTAAGAACAAAGAGAAGGGAGGCAGGAGAGAGCGCGGCGGTGATGCCCCACGAAAGAGCCGCGGCGGCAGCAGCACGAGGAGGGCGGGATCAGGAAGGGAAGGTGGTGGCAAGCTGGCATCTGACTCTCTACGAGTAGTCGTCAAGAACACAGGAGCCATCAGAAAGCCTGGAGCATCGCGGGGAGAACGGATACAGGTAGATAACGCAGCTTGATGAACAGCTTCCTGGAGGTTTCTCAACGCAGCAACATCAGAGGGACTGGGATATAGCTCTGTGGTCGCTGGGGCATGTCTGTCATCCGTCTCTTCCAAGCAGTACCCGGAACATAGAGCGGACTACGCGGAAGCTCTGACAGCTCGGGAGACATGCAATACACTCCCAGCCAGCAGAGCAGCCCATTAGTGAGCAGCAGTGACATGGCCCACACTCAGCTGCAAGGCTCGCCTGCCAGTTATGTTGTTGACGACAGAGCACTTAGCTTGCGAAGCTCACCCTTGACAGAGTCAGACGATACCCACACAGCAGCTTCTGACAGTGGCAGCTCTGGACCAGGCTGAAGACAAGGCTCCAGTGGATCCAGCAGTCCTCGATGGAAAGGGCGTGAAGTGGCAGCACGACCTCTACGCCGACGACGACCGGCCGAAGCGCAACCTGCAGCAGCGCATGCGCGGCCCAAAGGATGGCTTCAGACTGTAAGCACCTCCCCTTACCCTGGCCTCCACCCTGCACTGTTGAGGTTGGCACAGACAACCTGGCAGTGCAACCAACTTTCCCTCCCTTTCCACCATAAGACCAGTTACGGAGAGCAGCTGTTGGTCCTCACAATGCTCATCCTCTGCATGGTATCCCGAGACGCTCCTCTGACGCTGTATCGTTCAATGTGCAGGAAGGTGACAAACCTGGCAGATGGGGTCACTGACGATGACATCAAGGAGCTCTTTGAGAGCGTTGGGCCTGTGAAGTTTGCAGCGATTGAGTGGGACCGGAGGTAAAGTTTCCTTCAGTGCCCAGTGTATCAGCCTGAGCCCCACATCTTGACCCTACTTGTGGCGACAGGGGCCTGAGCCTGCAGCACCATCAGCAGCTGCGCATGTATAACGCCATGTCTCTTTTCACGCAGCAATTGTTCTGGATGTGTGCCTGAAGAAAGGTGTTGCCATGCAGCGGCCGCTCGACTGGCGAGGCCGACATCGTGTACGAGCAGAAAGCAGACGCCCTGAAGGCGAAGAGCCAGTTCAATGATGTGGCGCTGGATGGGCAGCCCATGAAGATTGAGATGGTCGAGTCCCAGGGCAATGGCCGCATGCTTTCCAGCGGCATCAGGTACGTCTTTCTGAAGCCAGCTTCTCAATGACAGCCCATGCAGTGCCGACTACCATACAGGACTTGCATCGCATATATCTGTCGAGCAACGTCATGCCAGTGCATGACAGCTCCACATTTCCTGCATCCTAGTAGCTTTGGCATGCATCTGAGTCTGAGCAGTGCAAAGTCTGTATGTCTGTGCTGGGGCGAGACACCCGAACGTGCTTCATGCTGTTTATGAAGCATTTCTTGTTGTGTGCCGCAGGGTAGGCGAGGCCAGGAATGGGTCTCGCACCGCAGTGCCCCTGAGCGGCACCTTCGGGAAGGCCTTTGCTGGCATCGGGGGTGGATCCAGGGGCGGCCGGGGGCGCGGCAGAGGCAGAGGCGGCCGCGGCAGTGGTGGCGGTGGCGGCGGCGCCCGAAACGTCTCTGCGGCTGATCTGGACAAGGATCTTGCCAGCTACATGGAGGACTGAGCAGCCCTTCAGGCCCAGTTTGCAGCACATGTCTCTGGGAAAAGGGCAGCATGATAGAGGGGCACTGAGGTCCATGCACTCTGTATAAGGCTGACCCGGACAAGCTTTTTGCGCCCTTAAATGGAGGGAGGCAGGGTCCTCTACATCAGATCCTAGACAGTCTTGAGTGGCCAGGTGGGCAAGGCCGTTACATCACTTCCGATGTAGGAGTATGCTCAGCGTGTGAACAGTCCGTCTCGAGACGGCAGGTTGTGGAAGGAGCATACGTAACAGAGCAGGAGCATCTGTGTATAGCAGCCTCCTCTTTGCAGTTGTCTCACCTGGACAAGGGGCACCGGAGTTCATTTCATACTTGACTTCTAATGGCATGCACCAACCTGTGGCTCTTGTCTTCAAGGGTCCTCTGAACTGCAATATTTGGGTTGCTTGGACAAAGCCCCTGTGAGGCTTCACAATGTCTGCACCTAGCGCGATACATTGATTGGTTTGGACATCTGCTACCAAAAGCAAAATGGCTGGGGACTGACAATCAATGCTGACAAGCACACCGTGTGACAGGCCAGACATTGTGCAAACCTTGCGCTTATGGTGTGCTTCGAGGGCTTCTACATTATATCAAAGATGTTTGCACTGCCCAGCTGCATCTGTCAAGATGGTGCACATGACCTACAAAAAGAGCAGCCCAAAGGCAGCTGAACGGTTGAGAGTATGAGTTGCATGAACCATAATGTTTGGGTGGAATGCGCATCATGGCCACCACATGTATGTGCATATGTGCACACTACTCTTCCTTTGGCCAGTAGCCTTGGGCATGCAACCCATCAAGCACCACTTACCCACACAAGACATTGGTGCAACTCTGTAGCAGCTTCGCATCTGATGCCGACAGCTTCTCGACACCTAGGGGAAGCTACAGGCAGGCAGTCCTGCTTGTTGGCAAGTATACACTGCTTCTCTAGAGGGGATGATCGTAGACACCTATTGTTACCAGTAATTTAGCAATTGCACCCTTCGCCAATGCACCCTGGGCAGCTACTCGTGAGGCATCTGGCATTGGCTATATGCCGCCTCACCAACCAAGTGAGATAGTGTCTTGCATCTAGTGACAGAGTTGCTATGGCAGACAAACTTGTGAAGCAACAGAAGAGACGGCGCTGGGCGGAGACTGGCGTCGTTTTCCCGCTTGCATTTGCCGAGAAGGTACATGCACCGGCTGTTTCATCTCTACTCTTCCTGCTCACAAAGCGTGCATTGTCTCATGGTAATTATCTAAAGCGTTTTCAGAATCATGAATTGAATGTCGGGGCCTGGGTCTGATTTTCATCTCTGGTCTCTACAAGCCCATCACTCATGCAATGCAGGTTGGGGACCTGGCATCTGACAGCTCTGCTACAGCCAACATACGTGCAGCAGCCGTTCTTCTTGCTAGCTTGGCTCAACTGCGCTCCACTTTCTCTGAAGTGGAGGCTCTCAAGGTGCAACAACGGCACTGTGCACCCTACATTGTCCTCTAGACCATGCTGCCAGCACCCGCGCCATGTAATGTTGGTTGCTGATCTGTCCCAAGTACCAATGTCATCTGTACTTAGGCGCCTCACTTGACAACCAGCTAAGGGACCTGCCGCTCATGAGTCAGACTTTAACCATCTCTTCCAGTGCTCAACATTGCAACGCAAGCTTCAGCTACCCACATCCTATGATCCTACTCTTTGGCAAATGCAGCTTTCGTAAGCGGGCCAGCCCCTGCACAAAGCACCACCACCAAGGCTAAGACTTCGCTGAAGCTCTGGGGGCATCATTTGCAGGGGGTTTGCAGCAAGGTGTGCGCCATCTCAGATGGCGAGGCGCCTGAGTGCGACAGGAGGCTCCTGTGGCACGTGGCAGAGATCCTCTTTATGGAGAATTCAAGGCCGCTGCAGCGGCAGCTCCTCTCGGGACTGCATCGCATGCCGCCTGGACGCTTCCAAGTCTTCATGGACTGCATCAGCCTGCAGGTCTGCTCTCTTTGCACCTCCACATCACCTCCATGCATCTTCAGTGCATTATTCTGCATCTGCAAGGCTTGATAGGCATGCCAAAGCCTGCATTTTGGGTCTTGATGGACTGCATCAGCCTCCAAGGTCTGCCCTGTGCATGCATCCCCGTCTCCTTTGTGCATTGCCAGTGTTTCTGAGTCTGTGTGCACCGCTTAGCAGGATTCTGCACCCCGGAAGGCAGGACCAGTTGCGCTCAGGCAACTAGATATGCTGTGCAATGTGCAATCTTGTTCTGCAGATCAAGGAGGCTGCAGGGGAGTATGAAGCTGCGCGACTCAGCAGAGTGTCCCTCGGGACAGAGGCCTCACAGGCACCGAGAGCCGTCCTGGCAGATGTCATGTTCTCCCTGCTGGAATTCAAGCCTCTGCAGCAGCATCTGAGGTAGGTCAATTGTGAACTGCCTATCTTTACGGTCGTTGCAACGTGCGGGGCATGCCTTCAAGGGAGGTACATGCCAAGGTCATCATGGTCATTGTTAGACATCACTAGCACAATTCTGCAATTTCCCTGTCAGCAAGGATCCATTCCGGCTATTTAGAAGGCTGAGGCCATGGCTGAAGACACAAACTTGAGGCTAAGATATTATGCATTTGGAGTCTTCATGTGATGTCATCTGTGCGGAGATGTGTGTCTCCATGCACTGGCAGCGCTGGTGCATGTGGTCTTGGCTAAGCAGCCCAGGGCTACATACCATCAAGGATATGCCTTCAAGATCAGTCTCTCCTTGCAGGGAAGTTTGCCCGAAGGCGCTTGCAGCGCTGGCACATGGCGTGCTGGACGTCCTGCGCCTGGCGGCGCAGGGCATTCGAATCCAGATCCACACTGCAGAGGAGGTCCAGGACGCCATCTCGGGCATGTACGCCATCCTGCAGCTGCATGGCAGCTTCGTGACCAGCGGCTGTGGCAGCCTGGGTCCCGCAGCCATCATAGATGCAGCTGAGGCCATGATGCTCCTCCTGCAGGTGCTAGAGAGCTGCTGAAATGTGTCAAGATTACAATGCCTACATGCATGCAAAACGACACTGATGAGAGCTGCACTATACTGGTCAGATACATATTTTGAGGCAGGTTGCTGATGTTGCGAAACCATCATCGAAAAGTCAAGTCATCGAGGCCCCGTCCGATGTCATTGAGCTTAGAGCCTATGTGTTCTGCACTGCTCATTATGTGTGTGTATGTGCCTCACCAAAGATGTCCTGGGTGCATGGTCAGCCTTGTTTCTAGCCCTGACTGTGTGCTTGGTGCTGCAGAATCCGTCTCTGATCTCAAGGGAGGGACTAGCTTCAGCGGCTGTGCTGCTGGCAGCTGTAGCAGCCCTCCCGGGTGTGCCGCCTGCTGACCTGGCAGCCATGCTGGCAGCAGCCATGTGGTCTGAGCTCCAGCCGCAGCACAGCACACCTGACCAGTCTCCTGCTGGCAGCTTTCGAGGCAGCGCGGGCAGCTCTCTGCCCAGCACTGGGCAGGCCCGGGGCAGTCTGGGCATCCTGGGGGAGCACCTGCAGGAGACAGGGGCCTCGCTCACTGCGAGGCTTGCTGGCATGGAGCCCCTCAGCAGGGTGTGCTCTCTGAAAGGCTTAGTCTCAGTTCTGCCCCTGCCGGCGCTGTGCGCTCCATTGCCCTTGCAGCAACCCTCCTCTGGCAGCGCAGCAATTTCCACTTCAGGCTCCGAGAGCCAAGCAGCGCAGCCTACAGACCAAGCGCAGCATGGAGGATGCTCAGATGACTCAAGAAGCTTTCCAGCTTTGGATGAAAAGTTTGCAGCACTGGGAGGCCAGGATTCAATCGGTCCCACTGCAGCTGGGCCAGGAGACATGGCTGTGCCAGGTTGGCCCAGCTCTGCTGCACTGTGTTCAAGCAGCATGCACAGGTGCCTAAGAACTTCCCGCAGAAAGTCAACTCTCAAGGCTTAGACAGATATTTCTTACTTAGACCTTAGGCCCATCTGCGATGTGCAGCTGGGGACGCAGAGCAGGACAAGCCATGGACCTTTCTGATGAGCGGAGCCATCCCGTTTGCATGCGATGCTGTGGCTGCCGCCCCTGATGCGCATCAGAAGCTCCATGCTGTCGCACTGCTGACCACCTGCCTGCAGCGCATGAAGGAGTGCCTCGAGGTGGAGTCCTTGCCCATGCCTGTAATGTGCAGCTTGCATGCAATCCCCTGCCTGGCAGGCATGCCTTGCGTAGACACATTGGTCCCCGTCCATGTATGGTCGAAGGTAGCAGCCGCGTGTCATACAGATTGTGCAGGTGTGCTTCTGTCGTTGTGGGCAATAGACAAAGCTGAAGAAGGTCTGCCTTTGGCGTAGGAGGCCTCTAAGATCCCCAGTGGCAAGAAAAAGGCTGTCTCAGCGGGCAGCATAGATGCAGCCACTACCGCGCAATTTGTCAGGCACCTGGAGGAGGACCCCCTCATCCAGGTGCAGCAGGATGCGGGGGGCCTGCCTGTCTTGGATCCTCACAGTGATAACCTGACGAATGGCCTGAGGGCATGCGCAACGTCTTCGGCCATTACTGGCCTCCAGCTTCCAATCATGACCCGGGCGGTTAGAAGCAGGATTATGGGCATCCTATGGGCCAATTGGGAGGTGAGAATTCCAGCATAATGCTTTTGTCCATACACTTTGTATGCAAGCCATAGAGACATGGCATTGAAAACAATATCTGCCTTGCCATGACAAGATGGCTTGTTGGGAGGAGCAACAAAGTGCTGTAAAGATCTGTCATAGCACACCCTTGCGTCAGGGTGATGAGGGGTTGAGAGTCTAGCACTGCTTGCAGGAACCTGTGAATCAGACAGTGAAGCAGATCCACACGGCCTTTGATGCTGTGCTGGACATCCTGAGCCTCCAGGAGGAGAGGGCAGCCAGTCTGGGCTTGCCTCCCCAGGATGCTGCTGACTTCAAGGCCTTCCTGGAGAGGACGGCCATTGACCTAATGAGCCTAAGTACGCCCCTCTCTGATCACTGTCACAGAAAAGGCACAATGTCATGAGCTAGCCTGCTCAGCTGCACAGCTCGGTCACTGACCTACCTACCCAGACGAGACCTGTTGTAATCCACCCTTGATGCTGCATTGTACAGCTCCTTGAGTGAGATGTGACTACAGCACAGGCTTTAGGTCAGTACAGCTGCTGAGCAGATGGCCCTGTAGAGGCAACGCTCCTGTGCTTGAGCTTCTTGAAGCAATCCCCCCGGGCAGCTGTTCAGGCTATTGCCCAGACGGCCGGCTGATACATTGCAGCTAATCTTGGCAACGTCTGGAGCACACCTCTAGGGAATTGCTCTGAGGACTTCTGCATAGGTGGTTTCGCCAGGTCCTCTGCTCACCAGCCTCAGCATGCAAGTAGGTACCCCCAAAAGGTATCCAAGCCCAATAGGCACTTACATGTTGCAGACAGCCGTTTGTGCATGCGCAGGCAGCCAGAGGAAGGGCAAATATGCGCCCGTGAGGATGCTGGCGTCCCGCATGGGCGCCACATGGCTGCTGCGGCTGCAGCCCAGCCTCATCGGCGACATGCTGCAGGCCATGCGCTTCGAGTCTGTCTGCCCTGCCAACGCCGGGCTGCTGGAGGCAGTGCTCGGAAGCCTGAGACATGAGTGCATGGAGTCAGCAGGTCCGTCTCCGCCAATCCCCCTGAGACTAGCTCTCGCTGGCACACGCACTTGCATTGGGTGTTCAGCTGATATCAGCACTTGAGCATTGCTTGCTTGCCAAGCAGGAGGCAGACAAATGCCGGATAGGAGGCACAAGGCAAAGGGCATGCGCACTGGTTCTCCTGCCCTATATGCCCTCAAGTGTGCCTTGGAGTTCGTGGTGTGCATGCCATCACAACATCATGCGGTTGGGCTGTGGACTGGTTGCATGGTGGCTGTGCTGGCCCCCTTGGTTGAGGCGGCCAGAAGCCCACTTGTATGCCCTATACCCCTAGGCTACGGGTCGCCTTCCTTGTACTGATAGTAAGGTACATACCATGCATGCATGCAGGCACTCCTAAGGCAGCGATCGTCCAGTGGGAGGCTGCTTGGTGTGATGCCATGCTGGACGTGCTGGCTTCACCTGTACCTCGTCTTGCAGCCAATGTCTCTGCCTATGGGCTCTCTGTGCCGCTCGCCATGGAGTCTGGGAGCCTTGTGACGCTCCTCAAGCGCATTCTTACTCCAGTGTCTAGCGCAGAGCACGGCTCATACTCTGATGGCCAGGTAATTGCTGCCCTACACTGTTGAGGAGATACAGCATGCTAGGCACGCTGGAGCAGCTGGCAGTGCCTTCCATTAGCTTGGATGATCAGCAGTACTGGAGAGAGTGCAAGTCGCAGGCTCAAGCTGTGTGTCTTGTACCATTCTACTTAAAGCTGGGCACATCATGGCCATAGGTCTCATTGCTGTACACACCCGCAGGTGGCAAGCTTGGTGGCAGTGCTGAAGGTGGCCCGGCAGCTAAACCTGGTCAGAGATCTGGATAGGGTCACACTACCGGGCCACGAGCCAGTACAGATCCCGGAGGCGCTGCTGCAGCGCGCCATTGAGCACGGCAACGAGCCGCTGCTGGTCGATGCCATGGCTCTGGTGTGCTCGCATCCCAAGAGCACAGCAGTCCCAGGTATGGCTCCAAGACTTATTTCCTGCTGGAAATCTCCTATAGAATTCAATGATGCTGGATGACCGCAGTCTATATTGTCTAGGTCTTGGGAGCTTTTCGCAGGAGCCTGCAAGCTGTGAGGTTGCCCCATTCTGCATGCCCGCCTGTGCAGAGTAAACGCCAGAAGCTACTGCGTTGCTGTGGATAATCTGCTAGGAGGAAGCTGGCATGCCAGAGGGTTGACTCCTCGTGAGTCTGGGAAGGCGGGATTGAGGCCCTGTTCGTACCCGTGCCGGACATGGCAAACGAAAAGCTCGATGCATGTCACAGGGGTGTTGGAGCTGCGTTTGGTGGCGAACGGCCTTGTGCTGGGAATGAGGTGCACTTCTGTGTCCCTGCGCAACAAGTGGACTGCGCTTGTCGGCAAGCTGCTCCGGCGCATCTCCTCCAGCATCCACTTCATCCTGCACAAGTGGTCCACCGGGCTGGGCAGCGCGGGCTCGTTGGGCACGGCCGAGCAGGCCGAGAGGGACAGAGACATTGACTGTAAGCCCTTGGCTATGCACCCAATGCCCTTCGTAGTGCAAGGGGAAGGGCCCTTTCAGCATGGAAAAGTCACCGTCTCTGATTTACCGCATCAAGAGTTGTCAGCGTGGCAGCAATGCAGAGCCATGATGCCATTACACTTGCATAGCGCAGGACAGGGGCCCAAAAACCAGGCTGGCCATCACATTGACATTCCTTGTACACGCATTCATATAGCTAGCATAGAGCATATGTGTGATCCCTTCATGCTGATGATTGTCTGCAGTCGATAAGCTTCCTGAAAGATGAAGGCTACGTGCACTCTGATGTGGCCTTGATTCTTACAGCGCTACAGCCAGTGGCCGCCTGGACCCAGTGGTTCACCCGGCTGCTGCTGGGCAGTCTGTACCCTGGGGCACCCTTCGAGCGCAAATTTTTGGCCATGCTGCTGCTGGAGGCCCTGCTGAGCACCTGGAATAGCCCCGACAAGGCCAACCGCCAGAATTTCAAGTATGTACATCTCCTGTCACCTCAGCCGTCAAGCACTTCTTGTACAATGATTTCGCGTTATCTGCAACTGGACTTGCGATTGCTGTGAAAGAGATCAGACAGTAGTACCTGCCCCTTACCATCAGCCGCCTGCTGAACTGGCGGTCACCATTACATTCTGCCTTGCAGGCCTGAGGATATCAGCGTGACAAAGCTCCTGGCTCACGCCAGGAGCCATGGCATTGAGCTGTTCTGCCCAGGCTTTCCCGGAGCACAAGCAACCCAGGTGGGTTCTGGGGCTGCTTCTACTCTGAATATGTGATTACAGGAGACAGAGTACAGACGTGCTTTGTCAAGGGCAGCACATGTCCTGTCTTCGCAGTCAACGTCTCAGTACATCTGTGCCTAGGAAGTGCTGCAAGAGACGCCTCCAGCAAGGCGGTCACACCTACTCTGACTTGAGCATGTGTGGAGGTGCTGTGTGGACACGGATAGACAGAGGCTGAACCTTTGGAGCGCAAAGCCATTGTGTGTCCAGGTGCTGCTATCCTCTGTGGTGGAGTGCTGGGACAAGCTGCGCGAGACGTCCATATCTGTGTTGATGACCCTGGAAACGCCCCTGCCCGGCATCGATGACCCTGCGGCAGTTGAGGACCTCGTGCTGTGGGCGCGCAAGCTTGTGGGCAGCCCGCGAGTGCGCGAGAGCGATGCAGGTATTCCAAAACCCTAGAAGTACCCACACTGTGTGGGCATAGTAGCCTCACAAGCAGGGCCAGAGCTTACAGGCAGAACGACGCTGTGAGGCTGCAGCAACTTTCATGGTCAAGCGCATGACTAGATCTTCTGACAGTATTCAGCACTGTGTGGGTGTTTCAGCTCTACAAGCACGGAGAGAGCCTACAGATGGGATGCATCCATAGCTTGAGTCCTGTAGCAAGATTACATAGTGCTGAAGTGGTATTGAGACATAAATAAGTAGAGGCTGCAGCGGCAGTAAAGATACAAAGCGTGAGCCTGACTTAGCGTGTGTTGCAGGAGCCAGGCTGCAGAGTCTGGTGTTCAAGAAGTACGTGCTGGCGCTGGGCTGGCGCATTGCCCTGAAGCCAGACGGCTCTGTGAAGGTTCATCCTAGCAATGCCCAGCCACCTGCGGCGCAGGCCTGCTGCGAAGCTGTGCTTTGCCAGCTGGACAGCTTAGCCGACTGCCTGGAGGTAATCATGTCTCACTGATCTGCTATGCCTCTACTACAGTCCACCTCAGACGCGTATTTTGACACGCGTTGGTCACTGTGCAGTGTGTATCCGTCCACCTTCCTAGTGTATCCACCTGCAGCTGTCAAACTCCAGACTGACACATGTTGGTCCAATCAGAGGCTTCTTGTGCAATCCGGCATCTGCTTGCTACCTGCTTCTGGTTATCCATGTGCAATCTACATGCAGGCTGAGGTCGTGGAGTCTGAGGAAAACTTCGAGCAGGCTTGCCGCCATGCATTGTCCCACGGGAAGCTGCTTTCCCTGCGCTATCTGATCCCAGACATACCGTGGCACACCATGCAAAGCACAGCGGAGAGCACAGCGCGTCTCAAGGCATGGATCCAGCGCCTGATCAGGCTTGCTGTGCGGGCCGGCAGCTCAGCACTGCCACCCCTGTCCACGCCCCAGGAGACAGGACTTGGTACGTGACACACCTGCACCATGACACACAGCTGTCTGTGTTGTGGCCTTGATGGCCTGAAATGTGCTGCTGTGCAAGATCAAAGGGCCCATGCAACTTGAGGAGCCTTCAAGGCACCTGCAGACATCCTCACAGCCGTCTCTGGCTGAGTCAAGAAGAGCCTCTGTGCAGTGCAGCCGCTGCAGATGAGGGAGACTTTGGTGAGGAGGCGTTCCCTGATGAGGACGGCGAGGACCTCTCAGTCAGCAGTGGCGAGCTTCTGGCCCCTAGAGGGCAGGTGCGTCCTGAAACAGACCCCTCCATGCACTCCCATGGCACGAGCATGTCTCCACAGGCCTTGCAGCTGCAGCACTTGCTGGCTGGTCCTGCCCATGCAGCTTCCGCCGCCTTTGACCGAATCAGGCTGTGAGCGACCGGCACACATACACTTTGCTGAGCATGAAAGGGCTGCCATGAATGAGCGCCCATGTGAACGCGCAACCCTGCAGTGTGGTGGTGGCTGTGCAGGTGGTAGTGACGGGTTGCTGGCTCACAGTGAAGGAGGCCTCCCTACTGCTCGGCTCTTTGGTGCGGGAGGCCCCTGTCGCCAAAGTGGGCGCCAAGGGCGAGTCCCTGTTTGAGGCGCAGCAGCTGACTGAGTTCGGAGAGCAGCTGATGCACTACATGGGCGTCGTCAAGCACAATGGGGCCGTTGAGAAGGCGCAGGCCGGCTTCATAGCACTTTGCGAGAGGTCAGAACCCTTCCATGCCTTCCAACAGCCTTAGCTGAGTGCCTGGATGCCGAAGTATGTGTCATGGTTGCTGCAAATGCTGATTGGTACTGGTCAGTCATGTCAATTATCCTGCTGGGAGCATACGTATGCGCAAGATGTGCCTGGTATCTGGCGTGACACTTCAGCTCCCATTCCATTGTGACTCTGCCTGGCAGCGCTGTCAGTACCTTGCTCTCTATTCATGGAAGTGGACATCACTCTGCCCCATGGTGACCTGAACCATTGTGAAGCTTCTGAGTGACTGTCATGATGATGCAGGCTGCTGCGGGAGCCGAGCGCGGAGCTGAATCAGCTGCCACGCGCATGGCTGCACGAGCTACTGGAGCGCCTGCGCGCGCCGGGGCAGCACCGCAACGACATTGTTCGCCGCAGCGCCGGCCTGCCCTTGTCCTTCATGGGCCTCTTTCTGGCCGAGCCGCCCGGGTCGCACAAGGTCTGCTTCTCCTTAATAGCTCTCTTCTTGGCCGAGCCTCCCAAATTGGGCATGGTCTGCTTCACCTTCATGGGCCTCTTTCTGGCCGAGAAGCGCGGAAAGCACAAGGTCTGCCACCTGTCCATGCATTTCTGTTTCGAGGCAGCGGGACTCACAGAGTCTACATGGCATAGACAGGCCCCCTGATCAAGCTATACCTTCATGGGCCTCTTCTGGCCGAGCCTCCTGGATCGCACAAGGTCTGCCACCTCAGCAGTCAGGCAGCGGGGCTCACACAGTCTGCATGGCATGCACTGCCTCGTGATTGCGCTACAGCGGCACCTGAGCAGCGAGGTTCCTTGTGGATCGACTTACCTCTGATTAGTCTTTGCACTCCCTGCAATCACGTCACCTGTCTTGCCAGGCAGTTGCAATGAATCAGCTCAGAAGCTCAAGATGCCCAGAAAGTGGTTCGCGTTGGTTTTGAGCACTCTGCAATGCAGTGGAAGGGTATTAAGGCAGGAGTGCATGCAGGCTCTGCTTCAGGAAGGCATGAGGGAGTTGCTGAAGACGGCTGGGAATACGAGCGCTGCAGAGCCGTGGCCGTGTGTGCATGCCCTGAACGTGCTGTGCCAAGCCTTCAATGACAGACACCTGGCGCTGGACATCTCTGGTTTCTGTGCGGAAGGTGAGCGTCACTGCCAGTGTGGTAATTTGATGCAACCTGAGCTGGGCATGCGCGGTGATGAGCACTGATGTCATGGGAACATGACTGCCTTGCATCCTACCTGCCTTTGGCAGATCTGCTCTGTACCCCCGATCGTTGCGCTGCTAAATGACTGTCTTGCAAAATGTTCCTCGTCAGTTCACATCCCTGCTCCACATGTTTGCCTTGACAGGAGACACATGGTACAGCTCCTTGGGGTCTTTGAATGTCACGCTGAAGAAAGACTCGGGTGCTTCATGGTAGACAACTGATCAGGGGCTTTGTGCACCATGCAGGCGTGGCAACAGCTATTGAGGCCATGGCAGCGGCTGCGTGGGAGATCCGGAATTCCGCATCCCTGGCCTTCACGGCTTTGCTCATGCGCACAGTGGGCTTCAAGAACCTTGCAAAGGTTACAATTCTACCTGCCCTACAGTATCCTGTGCCTTTGATGGCTGCTGGCATGCAGGTGCCTGCTAGGCAGACCATCTTCAGTTTGCATGCTGGGGCAGCATCATGGCTTGCTGCAGAGAGTTGTACACATGATACACCTACAGCGGGACTCATCTTCTCAGAGTATCAAGGGTGCACCTTGCATTGTAGTTGTAGTCCTGTAGTCGCAAAAAGTCTTGGTGCTCCTGAGCTTACCAGTACATCAGTAAGAGACATTCTGTTGCCTTGCAGGGGGAGATGCCAAAGAGGGCTGTGACTGGGGTGGAGTTCTTCAACAGGTTCCCGCCGCTGCACAGCTACCTTCTGGGGCAGCTGCAGGAAGCTGCTCGGGGCGTGCAGGGGGGCACCACCCGGATGCACCCCTCCCTGTACCCCATCCTGGTGCTCCTGTCGCGGCTGCGGCACTCCACACAGGCCGCAAGCACTACTGGGGTGATTTGCTAATCCTCTAGACACGTGATTTGCCTTGCGCTGTGCTCTCTTGGCCTATCTGCATCAGAAATCATGGACAAGAGAACACAGGTGACAAAGTGCGGGCAGAAAAGTTGCTCTTGCTTGCACTGCGCCCCGGTGGATCAGCGCTCATGTCACTGCTCGAGAAGCGGGAGTTGTTGCTCCCGCCTTGCCCACTCTATGCGTGACTGATGGGATGACTCCTGGGTGAGACACAGGTGGATGAGCTGTCGCCTGCTGTGTTTGCACCGGTGGTGCGGCAGTTTGCCCTTGCCCGGCCAATGGCTGTGCGCCACCTGGCAGCCCAGGCCCTGGCGCCCCTTGTGACGCCTGCCCAGCTTGGACTATTGTTGGAGGACATCCTCGAGAGTGTCCCCTGCTCTCCCCCAGTCTCCAGCCACAATGAGGTATGCGGCACCACAGAGCCCCCTTCCACTTACTCTCGGCATATGCATGCCTGGGGCATCATCAGCCTTGTGAGTTGCTGTAAGTTGCTGTAAACAATGGGACTGAACTACCATCTATCGGGGGTTCATGCACCTCCTGGAGTACCAGGCTTCGTCAAGGGCAATGTCATATGCAGGTGCACGGCAGCCTGCTACAGGTGAAACACCTACTGGAAGCACATGGCTCAAGCCTGCAGAGCTGCGAGGCGCAGGCAGTGCTTCCTCAGACTGCAGCTCTCCTGCTGCAGCGCATCTGGCTGGCCACTCCCCTCAGCGCAGCCAAAGCTGTCAGAGCTGCATATCTCAGGGCAGCCGGTGCCCTCCTGTCAGCCGCGCACTCAGAGCAGCTCAATGGGGAGATGGCTGACAGTGCAGTGGGCGCCCTAGCCAAAGGTGTGATGGGAGTCTGTCAGGAAGCTCTCATCGGTCAGGACTTGCCCGTAGCGGCCGCCCGCCTGCCCAGTATGCCCACGCGTCCGCCAGCTCTTGACCGCAGTAGCTCGCTGGAACCCCAAGCAGCTGCACAGCAAGCTTTGGCAGATGGAAGTACTGCAGCAGGCAGCAAGGGTGTTCTCAGCAGCAGGACTGGCACCTACAGTGGAGCATATGCTACATCTGCCCAGCCTCAGGAAGGCTTCCGGGGCCATAGCCATGAAGGCAGCATGTCGCGTCCAGATGAGCCAGCATCAGATACAGCTGGGGCTGACAGTGCAGACATGATGCGCTCTGTGTTTCTGAAGGAAGCTGCTCTGCTGTACTTCAGCCCAGCCATGCAACGCCTGGCCAGGTATGAAGTCACAGGTGGGGCACTATACCTCTGCATATGCCTGAACATTCCTAGAGCTTCACTCTGTGGAATGCCTGGCTTTTCGGGAGCACTACAATTTCTGCTGTTGCGCTTATGTGATGAGCGTCTGCAGGCGTACCGTCAAGCAAGGCTCCTGATGCCTACAGCGGACTAAGGCAGTCAGAGGTGCAGCGCGCTCTGGAACATCCGCTGTACGATGTGCGCGCTGCAACTCTGAAGGCCCTCCTGGCGCAGTCTGCAGGTCAGCATGACAGCCGAATGCTTGCGCCATCAATCACGTTCCCAATCATGTTCCCAAGAATCCACATGGAATGTCTGGTACCCTGCAAGCTGATGCACAGAACAGATGCCTCATCTAGAGGTCCTGTACTTGATCTTATCAGCTGAGACCTCTCACAAGAGGGCACTCTGCTGGTGTGCTGATCTGTGAATGGACGCTGGGCAATCTCGTCCTGCACATGCATGAGAAAGCGAGATTGAAAGGAGGAATCACGTGTTGCACTGCGCCCGCAGGAGGCGTGCCAGCATGGCTTGCAGGCATTGTGAAGGATACTGCTGCGCACGAGCAGCATCACAAAGTCAAGAGGAGGGCCCTCCAGCTGGCAGCGCTGCCACTGCTAGCAGATCGTGAGTGCACGAATGGTTCCCAGACACTCAATGAGAAGAGCACAGCAGAATTGGAGGCAGGCAAGTCAGTGGCTGGCGCTGATCCCAAGACAGGAGCCCAGCCCAGCACAACTCTTGAGGAGATCCAAGCCCTGCAGAAGCAGCTGCAGGATACCCAGCACCCAGAGGTACGCTCAGCCATTCTCGACCAGGCTTGCATAAAAGCATTACCTTCATAGTGCTAGTGCTTTAAGCAGTGGCTGTGTTGGCTGCACCTGCTTCTTTTGCACTAGCCAAAATGACTTACCTCTGGCGTGTGCATGCTTCACGGGTCACTGCGTTTATCGGCAGTGCATGAGCTGCTACGCAAACTGAACACATGCACCCTGTACTTGATATGCACTCACTTTCCCAGTTGCCCTGTGCAGGTGCAAGCAAAGGCCCTGAGGGGTGTTGGCGCAGCTCTGCCTGCCCTGGCAGCGGGCGCGCTGGGCAGCCCGGGCAGCTCCTCAGCGCTCGACACGTTTCTGGACGCAGTGGACACAGCTGGCGAAGCCACGCAGCCCACAGAGATGCGCGCTGCTGCTGTGCAGGCGCTGCAAGCCTCATCCCTGCTAGAGCCTGCCTCTGCTGACAATGGTGGGTCCAGTCTCTGATGTGCTGTAGGGTCTGTAACACTTGAGAGGGCACACACAGCAGGCTGTGAGATCATGCTGTTTACTTTCAATAGTGGGTGCTCTGCATGACACCGCCTGTGGGCATGCCGGTCTCAGGCCAGCATGTTCATGCGCTTTGGTCCATGCTTCATTGCCAGCCTACATCTGCGTCAGCACTCAGACCAGCAAGTCTGTCTCACGTCATTGAGGGTTGTAGCTTGTCACAGGTCCAGCATTGAGGCTGAGGTCCTGGAGGGCCTGGACTCAAACACTGCAGCTAATGGAAGACGAGGACAATGAGGTACAACTTGAAGCACCACACTTTGCATTCGCAGATGTATATGGCGCAAGACCCCATGGCTTTACAAGGACTTCTTGGTCAGGGTTGTATGCCAGCTTGGCAACTCAGTGATGGTCAGAAACAGTAGTGTGGAGACATCTACATGTGTTGAAGGTCCAGTCGTAAAGTAGTGCCAGACACTAGACCCGGGTATTGTGCCACATAGATATGCAGTGCCGTCCTACCATGCAGGTTGCTAGAGTGAGATGGGGAAGGCTTATGAGTATTATTGTATGCTGCGTCCACAGGTGCGGCGTGAGGCTGCGCATTCAGCGAGCAGCGCCATGGCAGCGAGCGCCGTCCCGGTCAGCGCCAGCGCTAATGTGGAGCATGTGGAGCGGACAACCTTTGAGTTCCTCAGCGACAGGTTTGGCGACATGCCCCAGCATCACCAGCAACTCCAAGACTGGATCTACAGGTGATCGACTTCACAGGGCATGCTTTTTTTACCTTGCACAGAATGCCTTTGGGAATCATCGTTGATTCATGTGCCACCTGTGATTGCCGGGCCTAAGAGCCCTGCATGTAAGTCTGCATGACATTACTGTACACATGACCAGTAACATGCCTGAGAAGACCTGCGAACAAACGAGCCTAAGACAGACGAGGAGTGCTGTTTGATGAGCAGAAGCTGACTGCATGTGTAGGCCTGGGTCCTGTCAGCTGGATGACTCATGGCAGCCCGGAGCCATATCCAGGCTATTCGAAAAGGAGCTGGACAACCACCATGAGGAGAAGCTCCTAGTGGCGCAGCTTGCTGCCCAGCAGCTTGCGCACCTTCTGCAGAGGCAGCAGGGCAGCTCTGCCCGAGAGCAAAATCCGGTGGAAGCAAGGGAGTGGGTCTTGGGCTGTCTGCAGGTCAGCGCTCCCTGTGCACCCACTGCAATGGAAGTTTGCAGGACTTTATTCTTGCAATCTTCTCACATCATGCCTTACTGACAGTCAGGCGGTCTCTGGATGGGAGAGTGATAGGAGAGTTGAGGTGACTGACGTTGCAAAAGCTGTATCAGGATCCTGACAACCTTGCTGCTGTCTTAGAACTGTTGACTGCCTCATGGTGGACCATCGCAAGCTGCTTCATTGCTGCAGGATCTTGAGAGCCTCAGCAGCCGCCTGGCAGCGCTGCAGCAGCAGGTCTCATGGCTGGGTGGCTTGACTTATCACCAGGACGCATTTGAGCCGTTGTATCACATGCTGCTGGCTGTACATGCTGCAGCAGCATGCATCCGAGACGACAGCACAGTGCAAGACGCTGCACTGACACTGCTGCGGAGAGCCGCCACGGCTATCCTCTCCTGTGGCATGCACCCCCTCATCGGACACCTACTCTATGTGGTATGCCTCTCAGCCCACACCTGACATGCTCTAACAGGTCTCACAGGTGCTCACGCCACTACAACCTGTGACTTTTTAAGTGCTTTCAGGTGCATATGCACCCTCAGGCAATGAGTCTGCACTTGCATCCTTGCCTGCCTGCCACTGAAACTTTGACCCTGTTCCTTCTGGCACATGCTTTAATGCACTCTGGGACACCTCCTGCATAGTGACGCGCTGATGTGTACATTGCACAGGTGTTGAGCGAGAACTCGCAAGGCAGAGGGACAGTTGGTGAGCTTCAACAAGTGGCTGCTCAAGTGAAGGCAGCCCTGGCAGATGCCCGTGATCCGCACTTCATGCCAGCTTTCCTGCTACAAGGCTTTGAAGCAGATGATTTCCCAGCTAGCCATGACTGACTGTTCAAGTCTGCCTGCTACTATGTACTGGTCAATAGCCTAGTGAAACAAGTCTTTACACAACTGACGTCACAGCTGCCAGCATGGCAGTTTATCCTTGTCAAGCATCTACATATTATACATTTCCTGGCGCACTCAAGGAATGTGCACGCGAATGATCTCACAATGAGTCACATGCTGCCTCACTCCTCTTGCATTTGGAACTCTCATGCGTGGCAGAAGCAGGCTCGAGCACATGCCAAAGTATCTGATAAGAGCTGGTGCTCCGCATCACAGCGGTCTGCCTTAGTGAGCAGCAGTGCTGCATTCTCTTTCTCCGCTGCAAGCGACTCCTCCTGAGCATTTAATGAGACTGTCATCAATTCTGAAGCACCAACACTGCAACGTGGTACCATATGCAGCACTCACAGAGGATTTTGAGGACACACTTCCTCAGCATGTAGATTGCAGGTACAGGTCTGGTATCTCCGAGAGCTGCCGTCATTCCGCACGTGAGGCATGCATCTCAGCCTCTTCTAGGCTCTTGAGGCCTACGACATCACCATTGCCCCGGCTTTGTTGAAGTCTGTACTGTGATGTATGCTTGCAAAGCAGGACGAAATTTCAAGGGAGGGCAGCCCACCTTGCCCTCTCTCAGCACCAGGCCACTGAGCCACTGCCCAATGCCAGCGCGCTCTGCAGACGCCCTCGTGGCCTGCTCTGCTGCTGCAGCAATCAAGCTGCGCTCCTCTCGGTAGTACTGCTTCACAGCTGCAGCCCACTGGAGCGCATCGTATTCTGCGGTCTGCTGGAGCACCTGCATTGCACTCTGACTCAACGGACAGCAGCCCATAAAACGGGTGCACACACATACAAAGCCCCACAACCTGCCTAAATGCGGCTTTTTCCATACTTAGGTGCAAGGTTCCACAGATTGGGGCGGTTGTAGTGATGAGATGGTACCCGCTCAGGCATGGGACTGCAGCATACCTGGAGGATGTACGCAAGCCCCAGTGCAAATCCATCATCGGTGTATGCAGCATCGGGAGACCCTATCCGCCACTGCCTACCGAGGGCCTCTTTAGCCAGGAGACTGGCTTCCACCATGCTCAGGCTCAGAGCTGGCACCAGGACATGGAAGGTGCTGAGATGGGCATGTGAGGGCCCGCCCAGCTCCCTGGCAAACACTTGGACCAGCATTGTCAAGTATTCCGCCCCTGCTAGTACACCCAAACACATCGGCTTGCCGGTGCTATGGTGGGTGCCTTGCTTAAGGATCTTCAAGTGCATTGTGACCACGTTAATGAAGCGCGATGGCTGCTCCCAAAATAGGTTGGGAAATCGTGCGAGTGATTGGAAGGGGGATCAGCTGGGAGGCAAATGAGGTTGCCTGACCTGGCGTACTCTGAGGAATGACAGGATTCTCGTTGCACATAAATGAGAGCTCACGACAGTTATAACGAACTCAAGCTCGCACGACCTGCACAAAAAATGCAACCCAATGCTGTAGACAAGATGGTTGCAAGGGCGGGGATGGCACCATGGGAAGAGCGGGCCCGCAGATCTTCCAGGCAGGAGTCGAGCTGCTTGGCAGCTGCCACATGAGCCTCTGAAGCCGGCCACGCGCTGCTGCCCGCCAGAGCTTCTGTGAAGCGGGCAGGCGCCTGATCTGGCGGACTGCTGCTGCCGGGCACTTGGCGCAGCGCTGATGCCAGATAGTGAGCGCTGCCGGTTTGCATAAGGCGGACCAGCCCCATCGCATTGCCAACCTCTGCACATATTCAGGGCATATCACACACCACTCGGACTAGCAATTGCTGTCACTGACGGGCCCATTCTGCAGTAACCACCTCGTTTGGCACCACAGTTGCGACCTGACGCTGCAATAAATTGAGATTGCACCCATTTAGATGGGCTGCTGCATGCGGTAGCGCTGTCCATGATGACCACCAGCGTGTGGGTACTATGAGGGCTTCAGGGGATCACCACCGTAAGCACCTGGCGAAGAGGTCTCCACAGGCCATGAAGGCATTCTTCCACCGGCAAGAACAACCTTAACATAGGCCGCACGGCACTGCATGGCAACCGAGTTACCAAAGCAGGAGGCCCGTACCTGTGAGCAGGTGCCGCAGGTGGTCCAGGTAGGGCAGGCCATCAGGCGCGCTGCCCAGGCGCCCGAAGTCTGCGGTCAGCCGCTGTGCGGCTTCCATCGCGTACGGCGCGTTGCTGCCCGCGCTGCGGCCCTCGCCAAAGTCAAAGGCCTCCTTGCCAAGTCTGGCGCGCACCGTGTCCTGGAGCAGGAACTGCATGGACGGGAGAGATGTCTCACGCCTGGAGTGCTAGGAGCATCATCTCTCCAATGAGGAGTCACTCACAACGGCATTTGGCACAGCAGCGGAGCATGTGCAGGTGGGACAGATCCCCTTCCCAGACGGCATGGGAGGAAAATATTCCTCAAGTACAGAAGCATTCTACTTAGCTCTTGATGAGAGGAGTAGCTCAGCAGGACATTCTGCGACAGCAGCGCAGCACCTGTGGGTGGGGCAGTGCTCACCTGGGACAGCATGGTGACCTTCCTTGCCAGGAACTGGTAGGTGACATTCACAGCGTTGTCGGCCAAGCCCATGCCATGCACTTGCATGGCTGCTGCGACCCGGTCCATGCCCAGAGTCCTCAGATGCTTCACCTGCAACATCCGGCGGATCAGACATGCTCGCTCAGAACCCTTTTGAACCCTCAGCACACGGACACCCACAGTGTAACAGATCCTTGAGACATATCTGTGCGTCAGAGAGCCACCGTGCGCACTCAGGATTGCCTTAGGAAGTGCCAGGCATGTCACGCCATATGCTCATACATTGACCTTGTTGCAGTGAGGGGACAGGGGTGAGGACTTTGGTTAGGATTGTAAAAGGCCAGGTACCTCGCGAGCTGCAGCCACCCTCTCGACAAATTGCTGCCCGGGCAAGTCGTAGGCAAACTGCTGCGCAAAGCGCCGGACACTCCTGACAAGCTCCAGCACATCCACACCTGCACAGCCTCACACGAACCCCATCGCAACCAGACTTACATTGCCATGGCTGTGTTGTACTGCTGCTGTCATGCATCGCAGCAATATCACCACCGTGCCATTGACTAAACAACCTTGCATCAGGGTGCTGTACTGCTGTCTTTTCTTGATGACAATGCGCAGCAGCAGAACCTTGTAGCTACATGACAGACCTTGTGTAGGCTCAGTCTTACCACAACCGCCATTGAAGATGCTTTCGAGCAATGATACCCCCCCTTCAACTGTGTTGCTCACATCATGAGGAAGATCTGAGGGGTAGAAGCAGCTCATGAGGGGGTGTGGAGGAAGAGGGCGCACCCTCTGACAGCTTGTGCTCCGGGAGGGCAGGTGCAGGCACATGCAGGCCGAGCCTCTCCTGCGCCAGGCTGGCCAGCTGGCAGTACGTACTCCAGTCTTCCGGCGTCAGTGCTGCATGGTTGTAGAAGCTGCTCTCCAGATACCTCTCCACATACTCGCTGCATATGCACAATGCAACGTGAAGATCAATCTATCTCACTCCAAGCTGTCTTAGGAGGCACCGATGCTGGTCATCTCAACCTCTGACTGGACAATGAAAGTACTGGAAGGCAAGCTTCTGCCTGTTGAATAAGCGTGTCATAGATCCCACCTGATGCAGAGGACCCTGGTGTGAAGGCGGATGGGCGCCAGCTTGATGAGGGGCAGCACGCTGCGCATTGCACTGCTGGCAGAGTTCAGGCTGAGGCCCGGCTCCTGAGCAGCGTGCAGGTGCAGGCGCAGAACACTCTCGACCTGCTGGCACAGCCACTGCAGCAGGCCCCTCTCCACTCTGGCCAGCAGCTCGTTGTCATAGGCCTGCGCATCACAACATGCTGCCTGGATGTCAGAGGGATGCAATTGCTTAAGAGTGATACTCCCTGCCATCGTGGAGACCTTACATGGTGTGTTGGGCTGGAGATACAACTTGATCAGCACAATCGCCTTGCCATGTTACATTCACTATCTCTGCCATGGTGCACAGCTCAGAGGCCCAATGGTGCATCGCGTATGCGTCCAAGAGGCGCAAGATCTTGTCTTTTCTGGCAATGATGGGAAGTGTTATCTGCTGTCAGCTGCTGCTCGTGACAAGAAGAAGGCAACCACAGACATTGCTTGCCATTGCAGACTCAGCAGGATGCCGACAACTGAGATGGCTGAGGAATTAGTATTGGCAGAAGCAAGCAGGGCTTACACGCACCTCATGGGAGGGGCCAGAATTGTCTGTAGAGGTGCTCAGCAGGCTGTGGGCGTCTGAGAAGGCGGCCAGGATATAGGGCAGCTTCCTGGCTTCTTCTGGCCGTGTGCATAATTCCGACAAAACAGCGTCCAGTACCTCCAAGTTTAAGTACAGAAAGCTGCAATCTGTTGCCTGCATAGACACACCCACAGGTGTTGCCAGTATGATCTCCAGCACCAGCAGAGTTAGCATTCCTCTCCCTTCAGGTGCTCTGCCGCATGCATGCCTCTAACAACATAAGATCCCATATCTTTAGCTTGAAGCACAAGAAGCTGTGGTCTCTTATCTGCACAGAACACACACACACAGAAGCTGCAGCTGTGATCCGTAAATCACCAAGAGAGCAAGCAGTGTGCCCCCTTTGAGAGCTGCAAAGCGTCAGCAGGGAGAGCGGGAGAAGCTTATCACCTCAGCAACATTTCTCTGGAAGTACGTCAGGCTCTCCAGGGCGTAGAGGGTGTCGTGAAGGCGCTCCAAATCAGGCGCGGCCACCTGCTCGGTTGCCTCCAGAGCATCGATGCTCATCCTTAGCGCCACAAAGACCACTTTTCTCACAGGTCCTGCGCAAACATCGGGCTTTTTGATATGGTGTAGTCTACAAGTCCTAGTGCAACTCCTAAGGCAGCGGCGTGTCTGCACGCCTATGCATGCCTGTTTGTCAGAAGGAGCGCTGTGAGTAGAGCAGGTTCCATCCCAGACATCATCGTCATGCATGAAGCGCAGAGTGCTGTGTTGCATGTGGCTGCTATGAAGAGAGCTTGGACACTTGCCCTGCACGAGCTGCTCCATAATCTCATGTAATATATTTGAAGCGCTATTTTGCATGGTACTGTCACAAGAGGACTGGAACACTTGCCGTGCATCAGCTGCTGCGCGGCCGCAGCAGCAGTCTGCGCCTCGCTCAGCGCGGCCTGCAGCTTGTCCCGGCGCGCCCGGCTCTGCAGCCGCGGCCGCTCTGTCTGCGCGCGCTTCTGCGCCGCCCTCAGCGAGGCGCTCGTGGCCGCCAGCAGGCCCTGCAATGAATGTGCATGTTACAGCCGTGTCTGACAACTAGTCGCATATCTCGTCACGGCACCACTGCTTCGCAGCCGCGGTCGCTCCGTCTGCGCGCGCTTCTGCGCCGCCCTCAGCGAGGCGCTCGTGGCCGCCAGCAAGCCCTGCAGAGGATCCGAACATTGTGGCACCATCAAGCAACATGAGCATTGCTCACATCACGGCACGACCGCTCTGCAGCAGCAGCCGCTCCATCTCGCGCGTTTCTGCGCCGCCCTCAGCGAGGCGCTCGTGGCCGCCAGCAGGCCCTGCAGTAGATGTGCATGTTACAGCGGTGTCTGACAATCAATCGCATATCTCGTCATGACCCCAGTGCTGTACAGCGGCGGCCGCTCCGTCTCCGCGCGCTGCTGCGCTGCCCTCAGCGAAGCGCTAGTGGCAGCCAGTAAGCTCTACAAAGGATGCCAACATTATGGCCATTACTGCGAGAGTATCAATCTTGAGAGTATACCATCTTCCGATAAATACAGAAGGCTGCGGGTGGCCTTCCCGATAAGGGTGTTCCCGCTCATAAAGAGAAGCAGCAGTGACTGGAGCTGAGCCCAGGAGAGACCCATACCTGGGCGCCTGACTTCATGTGGGTGATTGTAGGCGGCAGGGCTTCTGCGATGGCCACCTGCTGCCGCTGCATGGCATCCTGCAAGCCCTGGCATGCAAGACACACATCCTTCACCAATGGTACACCACACCAGAATCTGACAGCTGTGGGGCCATATGATGACATTGCTGAAGCCCCATGCACACAGCACGCTGACAACCAGTAAGAGCCAGATAAGACACAGAGAGTCTTTGGGGATTGCTCCATGATGCATGACATCTCTGTGGTGAGTTCATCGTGTCAGTCCTCACCTTGATGAGGGCAAGGAGGTGGGACAGGTGGCGCAGGCAGCTTCTGCTGAGCGGCGCCTTCTGCAGGGAGTGCAGCTGGATGACCAGGCGCGCCCTGGCCTTCAGGGAGGCTGCCAGGTGGAGCCCTCGCAGCAAAGCTCCCGCCAGCCTTGTGACAGACGCCTCCTGACTCCTGCACAGCCACATGCTTCACTATCTAGGCTCATGGCTTTAGTCACAGCATATATTCCACCACAGGTGACATTTAAAGTGACATTTAAATTGATCGATTCAGTCATGCTGTGCTACAAATGACTCCTGACCTCTGCGCGGCCACAGCATGTGCCGCTGTCAAAGCAACAGCAACATCTCAGCGCTATGGGGTCCCATCGACACACAAGGGTCGGAGTTTCCACCACCACAGCTTGATGCTATGAGGATATGCAGGACAGAAGCAGATAGAGTTTGCTCACCTCTGTGGGAAGATCAGGGAGTCTATCTGAGCCAGCCAGGCAGCTGTTGTCAGGGCAGAGCTGTGCACAAAGGAGTCCAAATCATCAACCAGCTTCCTGAGCTGTGTCTCGCGCAGTGCTACAGCCTGCATGTGGAGTGCACTCTTATCAAGAGACAGCTTGGCTCTTATCTGGTCGCCATGTATAGCCCTCTATCCCTTATAGTTTCACTGACCTGAGCGGCAGGTTGGACTGGCTGGCACAATGTGCTCCAGATGGCCTCTCTGCAACCCAGCTGATGCACCCAAGACGACACATCAAGGAGGCATGAGGGAGAGGGGTGGCCCCACGGGCCAAGGATCTCACCTGACGCACATACGTGGGAGGTACGATGGTGTCCAGAATTGGCGGGAGATTCTGGGAGAGGAAGGCCGCCGTATGCAGGACAGCGTCCGAGAAGACCGGTAGTATCGGCTCCTGGATATGCAGCTCAAATTCTGATCCCTATACCCCACAATGGCCCCTCTATGCAGGCTGTGTACTGAGCCATAGAATGGTACAAAATGTCTGACCAGCTGTGAGCAGGCACCAGAAGTGCCTGCACTCGCCACGCTTGCTGGTACAAGCATCTACCAACAGCGTGCCATAATATCTGAACGAGCTGTCTGGGATACTTCTGCCTGGGAACCACAGCAGCCCGGCTTCACACCCAACATGGGTGTCTCAAGGTCTGACAGGGAGCTTGAGCATCACTCACACACTAATGGATATATCCAGCGAGAGGCGCATGGCATTCGGCATAATCCAAATTATGCCGCAACAACATCTGGGCTCAAATCAGAGACACAGATTGCAGCATGGTCTGGGTTTGCCAAAGGCTGTGCGCCTTGTACTGGACCTTCATCAGCGCACGAGTCAGGGATGCATCAGATATATCATCATTACTGTTACTAATAATGCTGTTATCGTTACTGATCATGACACTGTCAGGGACATGGAGGCAGACTCACGCGCTGATGTACGTCCAGCACAAGGCGCATGGCCTTGCGGTCGAAGGGCGCGTCGTCGCTGCACAGGCGGCTGTACAGCACCGCCAGCGCCAGCACATCCACCAGGTCCCCCCGGTCCCGGGGGCGCTCCTGGTAGCTGTCCAGCCGTGTCATTGCCCCCAGCACCTCGTGCCTGCAAGATTACCAGAGACATCGAGCACCCTTCAGCCGTGATGAATCATGATGATGTCGTGCATGTCCCCGTAGCTCTTTTCCTGGGTGATTCTGTCATGGTGGCAACACTTGCACGATACGCTATTACTGCTAATACTGCATGCCCCGTCCTACCAGCAGCACAGTGCATGCGGCTCATCTCAATATCTTGCAGGCTGAAGGGATTGCAAGGGCAGCCGTTGTGGCTTAGAGGGGCAGGGTCGTACTTGATGTGTCCGGCTGTGGCGTTCAGGAAGCTGGGCAGGCCACAAGCTTCCTGCGCCCGGCTCCCCCGAGCGCTGTGCGCGCTGATGAAGCGCCTGAACAGGCCGCGCGATGCAAAGCGCTCCTCCAGCGCCGTGATCGTATCGTGCAGAGCGGTGGGCTTTCCTCCGGCCTCTGTATGCGGCGTTGCAGCACCGCTGCTGCTGCTGGCAAGCAGCCTGCCACCAGTACATGACCAAGTCAAGCGGAGTCAACTTATGTCCATCATGCTCTGCTCACCCCTGATGCTGCCACCTTCTCTGCGGGCCTCAACAGCCTCCACTACTTGCATAATCAGCGGATCAAGACCGGCAATCTTTAGCTGCTCAGGGGGCCTGCCTCTGTTGCAGGTTGTCTGAGCACCCTCCTTTTCTCCCCTTCTTTCCTGTCAGTACCTCACACAGATGTGTCTGTGTTACAGCCAATGTTGCAAAGTGCATGGCGCACCTCTTGAACATAGCGAATGCATGCGGGAGGTGCGCGTTCTGCGCCGCCAGGCAGTCCAGTCTGACCAGGGTGCCCAGTGCCCTCGCCAGACCCTTGAAGGCTGTTCTGGCGTAGACCCCTGCATCACACAAGGCTATTTTGGAATGTATCATGATAGGCATGCCCCTGACAAAGAAAGGAGCCCCTGCTGCAAGCGCATCCCAATCACAGTTGCCTCAGCCCATATCCAGTCATTATGCACTGTCATGAAGACAGGCTACAAATCTTGGGGCTTGGTGTGAGGGGTCTGGGACAAAGCCTTTGTCTACTGCGCCATTGCCGACAGAGTATGCCAAGATTGCAGGGGTGCAAGGCGTGCCCAAGCACTGCTGACTGGTTGCCGCATTGACCTGCTGCCTAGAGGGATGCACTGCACCGTCACTCTTGACAGCAGGCACCCATGCAAGTCAGATACCATCCACGACTGCAGGCATGCCTAGATATTTCGATAGAAGCCATGGGAGTCACCTTGCAGGATCGTGGCCTTTCTGAGCTGCTCTGCGCAGAGCGCTCCCAGCTGGCCCAGCAGATTCCCCGCAGCTGCCTCCAGCTTGGCCAGCTGCGCCTACAAATGCGTAGCGCATGCGTCACAGACTCTTCCATGCCTAGTCGGCAGCCCAGAAACAACACCAGACATTTTGCTCTGCCTGCCATTGTTTGAATACACGGCAGGATGACAGGCTCCCTCCTCCTGGGGGGGGGGGGGGGGGGGGGG